>VUYV01000083.1:1790730-1801926 GCA_008711295.1 Anarhynchus alexandrinus | reverse complement strand
TTTTTTTTTTTTTTTTAATGCATAAAAGCACTATCCTCTCCCCAGAGCCTGCCTGTAGCGAAGGCATGGTCTGTACAACTGCAATTATTTCGAAGAACAGATGGAGTGAGGAGCAGAAAGTCTGTTAATAGTAATAGAAATGCTACATGTTAACCTGGACAGCACACGATGACAGTCCCATGACTACACGTTCTGTTCCCACCAGCTGGGCTCCCGAAAGCCGAGACGCAGAGAGATTCAGAAACGCCGCGCTCGGGCTCCGCGCCCTCCCCAAAGTTAGAGCTCAAATTCCTTCACACTTGCAGCGGAGGGTTTTTTTGGGTTGCCGGGCTGCTTCTTCTCCCCCACCCCACCCCACCCCACTCCCCCCTTTCTCCTCCTCCTTCCCATTAAAACGCCGGTTTCGGCGCCGGCGAGGAATATTTGCTGATGTATTTTTGCTGATTTATGCATTTATTTATTTATTTTTTTCTCCGGGATGCTCTGGGCGATGCAGCTGCGAGCGCTGCCCCTTTTCCACCCGCGCATCCCCGTGGTGGGTGCAAACCCCCCCCCCCTTCGTGATGCAAACGCCTCGAGCCCGACTGCGATTAATGCGCCGGGACAGCGGCACCTCGCGAGTTTGGGATTTTCTTTACAACTGTTGCAAGCTGTTTGCTAAACGGGTTGAAATCCCCTCTTTTCTGGTCAAACCGGTGGCGGAGGTGGGGTTTTCCAAGGGGGGGAGTGGGGGGAGCCGAGCGGCGCAGGGCTGCGGTGGGCAGCAAAGGGAAGGGGCTATGGGGGATGTCTGGGTACGGTAATACCCCACAGCTCGTTGTGCCCCAATAGGAGGTTTGGGAAATAGGGGAAAATGTTGTCTCTGCCCCAACGAGCTCGCCGTGAAAATCCCTGCCTGGTTTCACAAGCGACCCGGGGGTGGGGGGGGGTGGGGGGGGGATTTATCTGCAGAGCTCCAGCTAATTTGGGTGGGAATGGCAGGGCTAAATCCCCCGGCCGTTTACGAAACCTCAGCCCTCGGGCGGGCTGGAGCGGCGGTGCGGGGCACCGCTGGCGAGCTGACAGATGCACCTGGAGGTTTTATTAGGCTATAGATCCCTTAATCTGGGTGCTTGCAGGATAATCTGGTGCCTGAGGTCCTGCCAAATCCCCCGAGATCAGCAGGTTTTCTATCCGCAGCCTCCAGAGGTCACTTCAAACCCGGCTCCAGCCTCCGGGGACCGAAATATCCATCCTGTCTCGCAGCGCCGGTGGCACCCATGGGTGCTGGGCGTCCTCGGGGTGGGCTATGGGGGATCCATGGCTGCTGGGCGTCCTCAGGGGGGGCTATGGGGGATCCATGGCTGCTGGGCGTCCTCAGGGGGGGCTATGGGGGATCCATGGCTGCTGGGCGTCCTCAGGGGGGGCTATGGGGGATCCATGGCTGCTGGGCGTCCTCAGGGGGGGCTATGGGGGATCCATGGCTGCTGGGCGTCCTCAGGGGGGGCTATGGGGGATCCATGGCTGCTGGGCGTCCTCAGGGGGGGCTATGGGGGATCCAGGGGTGCTGGGCGTCCTCGGGGTGGGCTATGGGGGATGCTGGGGAGGCTGAGCCAGCGTCGTCCGTGAGTCCCTGCTCTCTTTGCCTGGTTGCCATCGCCCAGGAGAGGTTGCCCAAACCACCCCCGGTGCGTGGCGAGGCAGTGGCTTTGCCTTCTTGCGGCGTCCCCGGCCCATCTTTCCGTTAGTTTGGGGTTTGTTAGGGGAAGTTTGAGCTCCTGGCAGCCACCCTGGCAGAGGTGGGGACGTCCAGCCTGTCCTTGGCCACCGCCTGGGGGCTGGAGCTGGATTTAAATCCCCAAAATATCCTGTCCCACTCTCCTGGGGCTTGCGACCCTCTGCGGAAAGTCCCCGGTGCTGCGGCGCGGCGCTCTGCGTGTGGGGTGCGGGTGGAGGACGGGGCCAATCCTCCTCGGCGCCTTTTATTCGGAGGTAGCAGAAAAACCCCTCGTTCTTCCTCTCTTGGAAGAGATGTGGATCGCGGGGAGGAGTGGGTTTGTGGCCCTCGCGGCCGTCCCCCGGTGCACGTTCACCACTCCCGTTCCCATCCTGCATGAACGCCACCGTCACGGCGCGCACGCATGTCATGGCGACCAAAAATAAAAATTAATATGGGTTTTGGGAGGGTGGATAAAACTCCTGGAGGACGGCTCGTGGCTCGGAAGCCCCTGGTGCTGCTCAGCGTGCCCATCCCGCGCTCCTCTCCTCTCTTGCAGAGCAAGAAGTACGTGCTGGTGCTGGTGGACCCCGATGCTCCCAGTAGAGCCAACCCCCGGAGCCGTTTCTGGAGGCACTGGTTGGTCACCGACATCCCAGTGAGTCCCACAGCCTACGTCGGGGTCCCGGCAGCGCGGGGGCTTCCCCGAGAACTGGGGTGCGCCGGGCGATCCTGCGCCGGGGGGGGGTTGGATTCCCCACGGGATGCGCGTGTCTCTGGGTATGGCAGCGTCTCGGCGAAATCCCGAAGGATGAGCGTTTGGGAGAGAAATGTAAACGGTGCTGGGCGTGTAGGTAGGGGAGTGCTTCCTCGGGCTATATAGAGCGAAGCTGGTCCAAAAATATTGCTGGTTTTTTTTTTTTTTTTCTTCTTCTTCTTTTTCCCAGGAAATGCTGAAAAAAAACCCCACTTTGAAACTCCCTACCACCAGTTTTCTCTGCAGAGACAACCAGTCTCTTCAAACATCTCTTGCTGCCATCTATTTATATTTTTTTTTGGTAAAAAAAGCAGTTTTGGTGAAAATCGCTGGTGCCAAATTTTCCCTTTCTTTTTTTTTTGGGGTTTTTTTTGGTTTTTTTGGGGGGGTTTGTTTGTTTTGTTGGGTGTTTTTTTTTGTGTGTGTGTGTATATGAAAAGCATTTCCAGCCCGGGGAAGCAAAGAGGGGGAAAATGGGTTTAGGCCGAATTCCTGGTGCTTCCCAGCTCTGTGTCCAGGGGACAGAGGGACGGGACAGACGGACGAGCTCTCACCCTGAGCGGGGCATCGCCCCCGACCTCTCCCGGCGTATCGCTGGTTTGCTTCCAGAAAGGTTTTGGAAAATCAGTTTGTTCCTCTCCTGCTTGCTTTTATCTTTGAGAAGATAGGTATTTCAGCCCTGAATCCATCTAACTAATAATCTTAGTACTGAAGTCTAATTAAGATATCAATTAATTTGCAGCGTGCATTTAACAAGAAATATCTCGTCGTTCTCCTCTATTATTCTCTGAAATTACTGCTAAGGGCTTTTTGTACAGATACCTTAATTAGACTTTTTATTGTTAATGGGAATATTGAGCAAATTAAAATTGGATATTAATACTTTCCATGAATTTCATAATTGGCTGAAAAATATAAAGCATTCAGAATAATTGCAGAGATTTGTGTACAGGGCTGCTTTTTTTTTTTTATTTTTTTTTAATCCTTCACAGAAACCCTTCTGCATTTCTAACAACAGGGTCCTGAAAGTCTCTCATTAATTTTAATATTTACTAAACGCAAAGAAGCCCAAGCTCTTGTTTTCCCTTCTGTACACAGATCCTTCTGAGGCGTTCGGTATTGCTAATTATTGTGGTTTTCTTTTCTTTTTTTTTTTTTGAGTATAAGATCATTTAAGCAAAGAAGGGAAATGTGGGATTAAAAGCAGTTCTCCAGCACGAGTGGAAGGTGGTTTTTCCCTTGCACTTGGGCGGTTCAGTTTGCAGTATAAGAGGTCAGAAAGTTCCTTGCCAGGCCATGCAGGAGGGGGAAAAAGGAGATTTTGGGGAAGGAGAAGGGCTTTCCCACCTCCAGGTGCCGCATCGCTGCCAGGGATGGGGCTGACTCCAACCCCAACTATTCCTTAAGCTTTCTCACCATGAGATAAATATATACATATATGCACTTATATGAGCAGTGAGTTGGACTTGATGATCCTTATGGGTCCCTTCCAACTTGAGATATTCTATGATTCTATGATACATTATATATAAAATACATATATTGACATGATAGATATTATATATATACATAATGATGTTATCTATATCTCCCATATATATATAATGTGTATGTATAGGTATATCTATATCTCATGTACACACACACACATATGCCTATAAACCTCCATTGCACTATGAGACACCACCAAACCCATCGTCATCCTCGCAGGGCACCAGGACAAACTCATCTTGCTCCAGCTCCAAGGTCGGTCCCCATCGCCCGGGGGGGGCAGGCGAGGGGTGTGTGTCCCAGCATCCCTCCCCCGGGGGCCACAGCCGGAGCTTTCCCAAAGCCCCCCAGCCCCAAAATCGTTTCTGCGAAGCCGGCGGCTCCCCGGGCTCAGACACATGGTGTCTCGTTGAGATGCAGATCGTTGGGGGGTATATGGAAGTCTTGGCTCCGAGGAGCTTCAGCTGACAGGCTTATTTGCACACTGGCTCTAAAATAACCGTGTAGGCTTTACATGACACCTTCTGTTGCTTTGGTGCAGAGAGGGGCTTTCAAGTGCCTTTTTCCGGGAGGGATGGGGTGGCTGGTGCGATGGCTGGGGGGCTGCATTGACCTGGCGTCACCCCAGCATCGCCCCGGCGTCTCCATAGCATCACCCCAGCATCTCCATAGCATCGCCCCAGCATCTCCATAGCATCACCCCAGCATCTCCGTAGCATCACCCCAGCATCGCCCCAGCATTGCCCAAGCATCTCCATAGCATCGCCCCAGCATCTCTGTAGCATCGCCCCAGCATCTCCATAGCATCACCCCAGCATCTCCATAGCATCGCCCCAGCATCTCAGTAGCATCACTCCAGCATTGCCCCAGCATTGCCCAAGCATCTCCATAGCATCACCCCAGCATCACCCCAGCATCATCCCAGCATTGCCCCAGCATCGCCCCAGCATCATCCCAGCATCTCTTTGCCATCCCCGGCTTTGGAGGGAAGCAGCTCTGGCGGCGCTAAATGCCATTATAGGTGCTGCAGTGCCTTGGCACGCCACCAAGTTTGGGATTCGGCTCTGAATTTGCTTTCCCAGGTGGGGTTTCGGGATGGAGCATCCCGTCCCCGGCGGTGCGGCTCGCCGCTCCTTATCAGCCGCTGCTCCGCTGCTCCTCCGATTGTCAAACACGAGAGATGCTTTCACTCCCATTCAAAATAATTTAAATAAAAATGTTGCTACAAAGTGGAATAATATCTTTTGATGAATGTTTTTAAAGCCCTTTAGGTTTTCATGGTAATTTGCAGTGTAAAATTATTTAGAGATAAGAGCCAAATTAGCTCTTATAGGCGGAGGTCGATATGTCCCGTTATCCATGCAAGCAGTGTTTAAATATAATCAGCCTTTACTCTAATGCAGCATAATTGTTCATTTGAAATAGCTTTTTTTTTTTTTTTTACTCCATTCAATGAGTCATTAAAATATTCAAAGGATAATGCAGTGAATTGGAAATGAATTTATCACATTATCCTGTATATACTGTAGAGCATCAGGTAACTAGGCAGAGTCGGAACCAGTTTACAGAGAAATCCAGTAAACAAGGCTTTCCATTTTGTATTCAGCGGGGGAAAGAAAAAGAAGGGAGAAAATACTGCCCTTCAAATGGAAAGCTTTCCGTCTTTATTCCCCCTCCTTGGGGAGGAGGAAGGGGGAGGGAGAGAGCAGCGAATTTGTACTCCACTAAAGCCTCGCTGCTTTAACTTTATTTTTATCAAAATATGTTTGTAACAGAAAGTCGTTATGGAAACCGGTTCTGCCAGCCGGGGGGGGGGGGAGAAATCCTGCGCCAGGCTGGAGCGGGACCCAGCGGGCGCTGCTGCCGCCCGGCACGGCTGGACCGCCTCCGCCGACCCCCTCCCCGGGGAAGGGCGCTTGGGGAAACTGAGGCACGGAGCTGGTCGGAGCCCAGGCCGGGGTCACATAGGGGAAATACATCAACCCAGAGTTGGAAGGAGCGCCGGTCCCACCCCATCACCCGTTAAACGCCTTTTCTCCCCGCGGCGGGTGCGGCGGGGTCCGGCACCCTCCCGGGGCTGCGGTGGCTCCCGGGGCTTTGCGGAGCGGGATGAGGAACCCGTGGGTGCGGGACCGGGGGGTTTGGGTGCCGGGGGGACCGCAGCATCCCTGCCCGGTGCCAGAGGTCCCGACACCACCGGTGGTCCTCACCTGCAGCGCCGGCTCCTACGGTTCCATTTGTCGGAGCGTTTCTCCCCGCCGGCTGATAAACAGGCTCCGGGTTGCAAGTGTCACCATAGAAACAGGTGCTATCTTAAGCAAACAAGGGCTTTATTAACCTTAAAATTTACGGGATTTTTGCACGATTAGAGGCTGGGAAGGGAGCCGCGGGGTGCCGGCCGCTCGCCCACCCGCGTGGCGCTGCACCCTGTCCCGCACAACGTCCCCGTCCCCATCCCACAGGGACACTGGTGCACGTGCTCCGAAGCAAACTTTTCCCCTGGAGCGTGGTGTGTGTGGGGGGGTCAAGCTTATCCAAAATGCTCGGATTTATTAAAAATGATAGGGAGGAGCTGTTAATTGCGGGCTGCTGTTATTTGTGCTCCTCAGCTGCTGGGAGAAGCCCCGCACGCACACGCTGGGGATGCTTTTGAGGAGCTTTCGCGATCTGGGTGCGTTCATAGAATCACAGACTGGTTTGGGTTGGAAGGGACCTTAAAGACCATCCAGTGCCACCCCCTGCCCTGGGCAGGGACACCTCCCACCAGTTGCTCTGAGCCCCGTCCAACCTGGCCTTGAACACCTCCAGGGATGGGGCAGCCACAGCTTCTCGGGGCAACCTGCGCCAGGGGCTCACCGCCCTTAAAGGGAAAAACTTCTTCCTAATGTTTAATCTAAACCTGCCAGTGAGGAGGAAAAATCGTGTAGGGGTGGGGAATGCTTTTTTACGGGTTAATTGATGCTTGTAGGGAACCGAAAAAATCAGCTTTTGGGTTATGCTGTGGGAGGGAGGGATGCCAGTTTTGGGGGATGCTGGTTTTGGAGGATGCCGGTTTTGGGGGATACCGGTTTTGGGGGATGCCGGAGTGGCAGGGCAGGTTTCCCCCACCTGCGCCGGGTCTGATCCCGTCGCCATCCAGCACCCGCGGTCCCCGTGTCCCCGAGGCGCTGGCTGTGCGACGCCGTGGCATCGCCGCTGCCCGCCGCGCCGGTGGGATGCGCCGCCTGGCAGAGGGGGGGACGGGGCAGATGTAATAGTCGGCGGGGCGGTGGTTTTCCCCCTCGCTGGGGCCCTTTCGACTCCGCTTTTTGGTGATGAAACCGAGGGTTTGAAAGGGAAAGAACAGAGAGAAATGTTGCTTTAATTGATGACTTGACGCCTTGGAATAGTCAGTTCCCCGGTGTGAGTTTCTGTCGCTGCTTGTTAATGAAGCCTTTATTAATAAAAGGGAAAAAAACCCAAAACCCTAAGGAAAAACAAAATAAGCACAAGAGGTGGCTGCTTGGGGTGTCGTTTTCGTTGCACTTCAAGCTGCTTTGCTCCTCCATAGGCACGTGGCAATGTCGAGTCCCCCCGAAAGGCCGGTGGGAGTCTCGGCGCTGCCACGTTTGCCGGGACCCGGTGCTGGCCCGCGGGGCACGCGATTCCTGAGCGAGGTTTGTGTCACACGGGTTTCCCGTGAGCGGTATCCCAAAGTTGGGTGTCAACCGCTGTTATTCACGCTCTGCAAACAGATGGGGTTTAATTGCTGGTACTGTCAGGCTCTCCGCAAATATCGTATGAAAAGGGCTTTTCGGCTGATTGTTTTCAAATAAAAGTTCAGAAACGATGTATGGAAATTATAGAAATAGAAAAATATAGAAAATATAGAAATAGAAATTATCTTCAAATGTATTTTGAAGAGCAAACTGTTTATATTACCTTTAAACGTAGTCTTTAGCCAACAGCATTAGGATGAGCGAGTGAGTGTATGATATGATGCCACCCGAGGGCCGGTGGCACCGGAACAAAATGAGAGCAGAAACTTACTGCTGTGGGAAAACCACCACCGAAGCGTGACTGGTCCGAACTGGGAGACAACAGAGCTGCTCAGCTGGGGAATTTCGTGGGCGGCATCAGGGCAAAGTGCTGTCTTCCCCGGGGTACAGCCGGGGGCAAGAGAGAAGGGAGCTCGGGGAGGGGAAAGGTCTCTTTGCACAAAGGCATCTGGGTGCACAGCATGTGTGTTTGCACAAGCGTGTGTCTCTGCACAAGGATGGGTTTGCACACTTGTGTTCAAGGCCAGGTTGGACGGGGCTTGGAGCAACCTGGGCTGGTGGGAGGTGTCCCTGCCCAGGGCAGGGGGTGGCACTGGATGGTCTTCAAGGTCCCTTCCAACCCAAACCATTCGATGGTTCTATGATTGTGTATCTTTGCGTGAGCACGTGTGTTTGCACAAGGCCATCATAGAATCATGGAATCGTCTGGGTTGGAAAAGACCTTTAAGATCGTTGAGTCCAACCATGAACCTGACACTGCCCAAACCACCACTAACCCGTGTTCCTCAGCACCACGTCGACCGTCTTTCGAATCCCCCCAGGGACGGGACTCCACCACGTCCCTGGGCAGCCCGTGCCAGTGCTTGACAACCCTTTTGGGGAAGACTTTTTCCCTAATATCCATCCTAAACCTCCCCTGGCGCAACTTGCGGCCGTTTCCTCTTGTCCTACCACTTGTTCCTTGGGAGGAGAGACCCGCGGGCACGGCGGCGTCCCCAGGTTGGCCACAGTGCTCCACCTCCGTGCAGCCTCTGCCATCCCACGGCCGCCGCTCCCGCTGCGGGGAAAACTCCTTCCCCACCTTTCTTTTTCCACTCGTGGTGCAATGCCACGACTCTGGCAAACCTCGGTGCCACCTCCACCGCCGGCGTTCAGGCCGGGAGCAGCCCAGCCCCGTCCTTTGCCGCCGTGTTCCGTCAGTCCTGGGGTGCTCCATCCCTTCCCGTGCTCTACCTGGGGGGGGAAATTTGGTCTTCAAGCCCCCCCGGTGCGCAAGAGGGTGAAACCCGCTGCCGCCTCCCGGCGAACCCGACTTTCTCACCCCGCGGGAGCTGCTCCCAGGCTCTCGTGGAGCTGCCGCTTGGGCTTTTTTCTTGCCTGCCTTATAATTAAAGCTCCCAGGTAATTACACTCCCAAACCCGCTGAAAAGCTGCCGCTGAGCGATTCCCGCTGGGACACAGCAAGCGCTGAAAGCGCACGGGGAAAGGGGGGGGGGGGACACGCGAGGGCTCTGCTGTGTCTCAGGGAACGGCCACCCCAGAACTGAGACCGGGGCTCCATCATAGGGACCAAGGGTGCTTTTTCTTGCTGCGGCCCATTTCAGGGGCCGGGAGGAAAGGGGGAAAGCCGTGGGGTACCCCAACACGTCCCATTCCCCCCGCCTGTCCCTGCCTTCGCCCCCGGCGATGCAGCACCTTCCCCTTCCGCCGCGATGCTGCGCGCGGGGTGACAGGCTCCGCGCAGCCGCGCGTTCCACGATTATTATCATTATATTGCCAAGGATCCGTGATGAGCGAGGTGATTACGGCGCCTGCGAAGGGGCTCGTGTCAGCAGGGGCTGCCGGCAGCGAGCTGCTCGCAGGTTTTCCCCCTCAGCCCTGCGCGGCGCAGCCCCGTCCCGCCGATGCTCTCGGCTTCGCTCGGGCCCTGCCGTTGCACAGGGATGAATTTAGGGTGAAGCCGCGGCGTTAAACCATTCCGCATCCAGAATCCCACCCGGTTTGGGGGTTATTTGGGATGTTTTCGTGTGCGAGGCGCACGGTTTGGTGCTCGCACCCCGTGAATCGGTCCCTCTGCCTTCGTCTCGGCAGCAGGTATCCTCGTTAGGCAGATGGGAATTAAGGTTTTTTCCTTGCTGCTTCTATTTCATTTAACATGCAAAGGCTAATAATTTGTCACAATTCAATAAAGCGGAGGTTACAAACACTCTCGCTGCTGTTTATTTAAACGATGGTTTGTTAATTAGCTCCCCTTAACGAGGAGAGAATAAATCAGATAAAATGTACCAAAACGGCATTGGAGGTATTTTGCAGATGGATTTTATTTTCCAGCTGAGATGCTCCCGGCAGCCGGGCGCTCACCGGCTCCCGGCTCCATCCCAAGGATCCTTCCCGAGCCGCGGCGCAGGTATCGGCGCGGGGAGACAGCGCTCAGCCTGGCCTGATGCTCTGCCTCATTGCATCTCGCTCACCACGGCTCCAAAAAGGACTTTTCTGGCTCTTTTCTACCACCGGGCTCTGTCCCTGCGGCCCGGCCGCGGTGACGGCTCACCCGGTTTCCCTCTGGTTCCGCTCGCCGCTTGATTAGTTTAAGGCAATTGGGGGGAAACGTAAAAATTAGGTCAAGAATAAAGTTGTGCCGACGCAATGAGGAGTTTGGGGCAGGTTTACCCATCAGCGTCAGCTCCGATTTCCTTGCCGGCCCTGCGGAGAGTGCTTAGCTCCCGTTGGCATCGTGTCCCTGCCACCCCGGGGATATTTCATATATATGTGTGTGTCCGGAGATGGGATTTCTTGCAAACTCTCGTCCGCGTCCCCCCGTGAGCATCCCGGTGACCCCCGTGGTGATGGCCGGAGGAGAGCGACGGGACCGTGCGCTCACCGGGTCTACCTTGCGGAAGAGACGCTAATCAATGATTAATCGGGCATGTGTGGCTGTGTGGGAGCGATTTGTGTTGGAGGAGGGAACTCCTACAGCACCCCGGTCATGAATCATTTGAAAGGCAAATTTGTGCAGTTACCAAGGGAACGGAAGAAAGGAAGGGACTTCCCTTGCCGAAATGACTCGCGCTCTGATGCGGCTGAGAAAATCGCTCCAAAAAAAAAAAAAAANNAAAAAAAAAAAAGAAAAAAAAAAAAAGAGTCGAAGCTGTGACTAAGCAGCAGAAGTTATGTAAAGCGCGCGCTGGGAAGTGCAGGGGAGGGACAGCACATCCTGCTGCTGCCCACGGCGGTGGCGGGGGGCGGCCGCCGGCCCCCTTCTCGCCTCCCCGGGGAGCGGGGGCGAAGCCGCGCCGGCTGGCCTGCTCCTCGCCTCTTGCCCTTCCTCATGCAGGGGCTTAAAAAAGGCTGGGTGCCCTGCCTTGGTGCCCCCACTCCAGGGGCAGCATCCCTGGACCGGGACCCGGCACCCGCATCCCCCACCTCTGCATCCCTCACCTCTGCATCCCCCATCTCTGCATCCCCCACCTCTGCATCCCTCACCTCTGCATCCC
>VUYV01000083.1:1766826-1786860 GCA_008711295.1 Anarhynchus alexandrinus | reverse complement strand
GGGGGGGGGGGGGGGGGGGGGAAGGGTGGAAACCCCCCCCTTCACAAGCCCTAGAGCATCCCAGGAGGGAAGGCCACCCGTGCCCGCTCCCGAAAATGACTCTCTCTCCCTTTCCCCGCGCTGGCCTGGCCTGGGATGTAACCCTGTGGCATCAAGTGCTGCCGCAGAGGTGATGGGGATGCGGGAGATGAAGCCCTCCCTGTAAGGTGCCCCCCTACCGGGGGGCAAAGGGTGGGTTGGGGTCTCCCTCGTGGCTGCAGGTCCTGATAATCCAGCCCGGAATAGTGCCCTAATTCAGATTTTCCAGGGATGGCTAAAGCTGGCGGCTGATGCGGGAGGAGGAGGAGGAGGAGGCACTCCATGTCCTCCCGGTGCCGCAGCCAAAGCCCAGGGAGCACCCGGGTGCGACGGCAGAGCACGGCCCGGCCGAAACCCTAACAAACCAGCCAGACCTTTGCCTTTTTTCCTGGAAAGATATGGGATGGGGCCACGTGTGTGCACACACAGCGGCTAGTCGAGGGTTTTGGGAGCGCCACGTTGCGGGGCGTGCTGGCAGGGCAGAGGCGGGCGCTGGGCCGCTGGTGAAGGGGATGCTGAACCCCGTTTCGGGATGCACCCACCTGACCGTCCCGATGCGGGACCACCCCGGGGACCGCCAGGTCGGGGCTGGGGATGATGGCGGCTGGTGTTAATGCTTCTGCCCGCCCTCCCCCTTCCCACCTCCTCCCAGGGGTCTGCAAGAGCCCTTCATCCCGGGGCTCCAGAGCATCCCTGGGCAGCCGGGCTCGGCCCCCAGCCAAAGGGCTCCCCGCCAGGGATGCAGAGCCCCCAGTGCCCATGGAGGAGGAGGAGGAGGAGGAGGAGGAGGAAGGCAGCAGGTCACGATCCCTAGGAGCTGGGGGACACGGCAGCCCCATGCACTGCCTTTTGTGCCGCCGGGCTCTGCCGGCGAGGGCAGCGTTCGTGTTCGCCATCGTCCCTCCAATATCTCCTTCGGTTTCTGACAGAATTGCTCTTTTCTCATCCCCCGGCTTTCCCTTTTCTGCTCTTTCTCCCTCGCTCCTTCTCCTCGTACCTCTCTCATCCCAGGTTTCAAAGACCCCCCCCTCCATCCCCTGCAGGGACCTGCCACCATCTGCGGTTTTCTTTCCCTTTCTTGTTATTTTTTTTTTTTTTTAAAGTTTCCCCCTCTCTTTGTCTTAACGAGCCAGGTTAAATATTCTGTAATCAGTGTAATAATACACCTGGACTCGTTCGCGAGATATCTGCCTTTTGTACTGCGACAGGACATTAATAGTAATTATTCTGCTTTGTAATTGGAGCTTTAAATACTAATTCAAACAGCCAGAGGAAAACCAATTAGTGCTAATTTATCTCTATGTGTTTTGGAGAGCCTGTGTCTGTCATACTGTGAAGAAATAGGTTGGTAATTAGTACAGTTGGGTGGTAGATAGAAGTAATTATCAGATTCTTTCATGTTCTTTAAAGGAAAAAAAAAATTAAAAAAAATCTGAAGGCTGCATGACTCTTCCTTTCCGAGGAAGTTTGCACCTCGAAGGAAGGCAGCGCGTGGTCCCCGCCAGCCCCGGGCTCGGCTGCTCTGCGCGAGGCTCCTGCCCGCGCCTTGTGGCCACCTTGTGCCCTACGAAGGGACGATGGACGCCGGGGCCGGGATGCGCTGGACACAGAATCCCAGAATCCCGGAGTGGTGGGGGTGGGAAGGGCCCTCTGGAGCTCCCCCAGTGCCACCCCCTGCCAGAGCAGGGGCACCTCCAGCAGTGGCACAGGACGGCGTCCAGGCGGGTTTGGAATGGCTCCAGAGGGGGAGACTCCCCCACCTCTCTGGGCAGCCTGTGCCAGTGCTCTGCCACCCGCACAGGAGAGAAGGCCCTCCTCAGGTTCAGATGGGACTTCCTATGGTCAAGTTTGTGCCCGTTCCCTCTTGTCCTGTCACTGGGCACCACTGGAAAAGGACTGTTCCCATCCCCCTGGCACCCTCCCTTTAAGGATTTATAGGCATTAATAAGATCATAGAATCATAGAATGGTTTAGGTTGGAAAGGACCTTGAAGATCATCGAGTTCCAACCCCCCTGCCATAGGCAGGGACACCTCCCACCAGACCAGGCTGCCCAAGGCCACGTCCAGCCTGGCCTTGAACACCTCCAGGGATGGGGCCTCAACAACCTCTCTGGGCAACCTGGGACAGTGCCTCACCACCCTCACAGTGAAAAACTTCTTCCTAATGTTCAATCTAAACCTGCCCTCTTCCAGTTTGAAGCCATTCCCCCTCGTCCTATCAGATCCCCCCTCAATCTTCTTTTCTCCTGACTGAAAAGCCCCAACTCCTTCAGCCTTTCCTCATCAGAGAGATGCTCCAGTCCCCTCATCATTTTGTAGCACGGCCTTCCCGCGCTGGATGTAGCTCGGGCAGGGGTGCTGGGGTGTCCTCGGAGGTGGCGAACGGGACTGACACTGCCTGGGACGGCGGGGGAGCGCCGGTGACCAAGGCTGTGCCTCTGAGCATGGCCCTGGGCATTGCCCCGGGCAGTGAGCCCTGTGCAGTGCACATCAGCTGTACCCCGCTCATCTGAGCTGTACCATGGGTGTTCGAGCATTGCCCTACGCGTTTGAGCCGAAAGCGATGCATTCGAATCCTCTCCTACGGCTTTGAGCCGTACCCTATGCGTATGAATCCTCCCCTATGCGTTTGAGCCATATCCTCTGCCTTTGAGCCATACCCTATGTGTAGGAATCCTACCCTATGCGTCTGAGCCGTACCCTATACATCTGAGCCATACCCTATATGTATGAATCCTACCCTATGCGTCTGAGCCGTACTCTATGTGTATGAATGCTACCCTATGCGTCTGAGCCATACCCTATGTGTAGGAATCCTACCCTATGCATCTGAGCCGTACTCTATGTGTATGAATCCTACCCTATGCATCTGAGCTGTACCCTATGTGTAGGAATCCTACACTATGCATCTGAGCTGTACCCTATGTGTAGGAATCCTACACTATGCGTTTGAGCCGTATGCTATGCATTTGAGCTGTACCCTATATGTTTGACCTGTACCCTATATGTTTGAGCTGTACCCTATATGTTTGAGCCGTACCCTAAGCTTCTGAGCTGTACCCTATGTGTATGAATCCTGCCCTGGTCATTTGAGCCATACCTTATTTGGTTGAGTCCTACCTCGTGCTTTTGAGCCATACCTTGTGCGTTGGACCCAGACCCTATGCATTTGAGCCAAACCCTGTGTGTATGAGCCATATCTTGTGCATTTGAGCCATACCCTATGCATTTTAGCCATACCCTATGCATTTGAGCCAGACCCTATGCGTTTGAGCCATATCCTATGTGTTTGAGCCATACTTTGTGCGTTTGAGCCATACCCTATAGGCATTTGAGCCATACCCTATAAGTTTGAGCCAAAACCTATGCATTCAAATCCTGTCCTATGCATATGAATACTTCCCTGTGCATTTGAAACGTACCCTATGCATTTCAGCCATATATCCTACACGTTTGAGGCATACCCTATGCATTTGAGCCATACCTTATGTGTTTGAACCAAAACCTATCCGTTCAAACCCTACCCTATACATATGAATCCTATCCTATAGGTATGAATCCTACCCTATGCATTTGAGCCATACCCCGTATTTTTGGAAACTATCCTGTGAATCCGAGGCATACCCTATGTGTTTCAGCCATACCTTGTGTATTTGAGCCAGACCCTATCCATTTGAGCTATACGCTATGAATTTGAGCCAGACCCTATGCATTTGAGCTATACCCTATGCATTTGAGCCAGACCCTATGAATTTGAGCCAGACCCTATCCATTTGAGCTATATCCTATGCATTTGAGCCAGACCCTATGCTTTTGAGCTATGCCCTACACGATTGAGCCAGACCCTATAGGTATGAGCCATACCTTATGCATCAACTATACCCTGTGCATTCAGGGGGATATCGGTGGTGGCCAAACAGCCGCTGTCCCCATCGTCCCTGTCCCCATCATCTCCGCTTGGCACCGTCACTTCGCTGCCCAGGAGGGAGCAGCATGTTCCTCGAGGACGCCGGGCCCCGCCACATGCTGCTCTTTTTTGCTTTCCTCTTACTGGGTAAGAGGATCTCGAGGTTTTCTGTGCGGAGGGGATTTGGTTTGTGGGTCCTTCGACCTCTCCCCTCCCCCCCTCCACCATGTAGTGCTGTTAAAAAAATAAATAATGCCTGGAGTAGTTGTTCACCCCATCAGGATGTCGGGCCGAGCCAGACCAGGAGTGCAGCAGGATCTGCAGGAATTCATTAATGGCCCATTCTGTATTTCCTTTTCTCTTTAAAAACCCAGTGGAGTTACCTTGGTAATAATAAAGTGCACGATTCCAGGAGGGGAGGGAACAGATTCTTATTTTGATGAAACGGGTTTCTCCTCCTCCCCTCCTTGCCCCTTTTATTCCTGCCAATTTAAAATTTTTGTTTAGGAAAGAAAAAAAAAAAAATTATAAGCAAATGCTAATGATGGAAAAAAGCACATTTTTTTCAAGGGAGGGGAGAAAATGCCATTGGAAGTCTTCTATGCAAAGAGATGCCGGGGGGCACAATATATCAAAGAAAATATAATACGCCCAGGTTAAAACTAATGATTGCCATATAATTAGATGTGAACCATTGTGCTATAAATGTGTATTCTTCAGCGTGCTGTGATTTTACTGTAAAAGAGAGAGAGAGAGTGAGCGCGAGAGAGAGCGCACAAGAGAAAGAAAGACAGAAAAACACAGAACCCAGCAACATACTATAAAAAGCACTCTGTTGACTTTTCTGCTGTTTAGTATTCCTTGCCCGTACTCCCCCGGGAGTATGTAATTAGTGCTTTATGAAGAGTGCATTTAAAGCAGTTTAATATTCACCTCATTCAGTCTGAAACAATGTGATCACTGCTTAGACAAATCACTGCTCCTTACTGACATCCTCTGTCAGTACATTACCTCTGAAAAGACCTTTCAAGAGGCTTGGATGTTAATTAGTTGTCTATCATGTATAAACAGAGCAGTGAGCAGAAGGGCTGCACCAGGCCAAAGACACAGAGGGAAATACTGGAAATACTTTTTTCTTTTTTTTTTTTTTTTTTCTCTTCCCTCCCCCTTTAATGAAAATTCCTGGCTCTCTCGCCGCCCGCTCCCCAGTTCGCTGGCGCTTCGCGGAGTTTTGCATAGCCTGGAGTGGAGCCTGGGTTTCCCTGCCGCTGGGTGCCCTCCCAGGGATGCTGAGCCAGCCCGGCCCCGCGGCTCTCCGCTGCCCCGGCTCTGCAGGCGAGGTGCTGCCAGACCCCCGCCGGCCCGTGGAGCATCCTCTGCTCTGGCTGGGCTCCTGCTGGGCTGTCCTGCTGCCCCCCAAAGAGTGAGCATCCCTGCCAACATCCCGGCCTGCATCCTGACCCTGCATCCCACTGCTACATCCCGGCCTGCATCCCAACCCTGCATCCCACTGCTACATCCCGGCCCGCATCCCAACCCTGCATCCCAGCACTACATCCCGGTCCTTGCATCACAGTGCTTCATCCCAACCCTGCATCCTGGCTCTACATCCTAATGCTACATCCCAACCCTGCATCCCAATCCCATGTCCTGGTCCTTGCATCCCAGTGCTACATCCCAGTCCTTGCATCACAGTGCTTCATCCCAACCCTGCATCCTGGCTCTGCATCCTAATGCTACCCCCCAATCCCATGTCCTGGTCCTTACATCCCAGTGCTACATCCCAGTCCTTGCATCCCCGTGCTTCATCCCAACCCTGCATCCCGGCTCTGCATCCCAATGCTACATCCCAACCCTGCATCCCAATCCTATGTCTTGGTCCTTGCATCCCTGTGCTACATCCCAACCCTGCATCCCAACCCTGCATTCTGGCCCTTGTTGTGGTCCTTGTCCTCAAACCAGGACACCCTGCATCCCAATATTACGTCCCAACCCCACATCCCTGTGCTACATCCCAACCCTGCATCCCAGCCCTGTATCCCAACCCTGCATCCCTGTGCTACATCCCAACCCCGCATCACAGCCCTGCATCCCAATCCTATATCCCAACACTGCATTCCAGCCCTGCATCCCAACCCTGCATCCCAATGCTATATCCCAACACTGCATCCCTGTGCTACATCCCATCTCTGCATCCCAACCCTGCATCCCTGTGCTACATCCCAGCCCTGCATCCCAACCCCACATCCCTGTGCTACATCCCAGCCCTGTATCACGGTCCTGTATCCCATCCCGCATCCCGCATCCCATCCCGCATTCCACAGGTGCCCTCCCAAGCAGACAGGGATACGCAGCTGAATTCCCCTCGGCTGCCGAGCCCCGCATTGCCTCCCCCTTCGGAAGCGTGAAGCTGCCGTGCTTCGTTAAACCTGGAAGAGCCCCAGCCTAACGAGCTGGCCGAGCCGCTCGACGGGACGGGACGGGGGAACCGCCATCTCCCGTGGCAGCACCTCACCACGGTTAGGGGTATTCCCACCGGGACACGGGCACGGCGATGCCGCAGGGCTGGGATGGGGACCAGGTGCCTGCCAGCGCGGGAAGGTGCTTTAATCCCAGCGCTGACACCAGTTTAGTGACTGAACACGCTGAACTAGCGCTTCTGCACCTATAAAATGTGGTTACTGACACCCACCCACTTTTCTAACATGCTTGGGAATGAATGGATGGAAAATACTATAGGAAAAGGAAGTATTTGCTATTTAAAACGGAGTTTTGCTTAGCGCAGTGGCTTTACCCGGCGCAAAGCCCCATTGCTTTATTCATGCCGATAACGGCTCTCGCTGGAAGGGATGCGCCCGCCGTGGCAGCAGCGCGGGGGCACGAGGGACGGGGCAGCGGGTGGCAGACCCGGCTTCGACACCCCTGTTGCACCCCAAAGGGGCTCTTTAGCCGTTCAAACAGATTCTTCCCATTTTCCGTCGATGGGTAAAACCTCTGGCAGATGACGGCGGCCCCCTCACCCCACCTGCCCCCGGCTTTATCTTCTCAGGGGAATCCGGCAGATCGGGGGCGGCACCGGGCTCCGCTGTGCATCGCTCTGCCCCCCATCCAGCCGCGGGATGCTCCCCACGCTGCCCCGTGGGCTGCCGGCCCCGAGCCCTCCTCCTTCCCTGCGGCAGCTTGTCCCTCATGAGCATCCCTGCATCCCCCCGCTGTCCCCCTGAGTGTCCTCAATGTCCCCACTATGTCCCCTCACTGGGTGCAAGGTACCCGTCCCGGGAACTGGTCCCGGCTCCGCTGGCGGTTCCTGGAGCCCGACCTCTGCGGCAGGAACGGAGGACGGGGGAGCCGCGGGAATCCTATTACCGGTCTCCATCTGGCAGCCCCCGGTTGCTCGCCCGGCTGCTGGTGAGCCAAATCCAGCAAATCCAACACTTCCCGGGGCCGGGGCAGCCATTCGCTCCCCCGTGGAGGTGTTTAAGGGGCAGGCGAGGTCCGAGGCGGTCCTTTCCCTTTGACGAGGAGCAGACACGGACCGGTGCTCGCTCTGCTGCCGGGAGCAACCGCCGAGGCTTGAAACCACGGGTGCTTTGGGGTGAGAGCCCCCCCCCAGTACCCCACAGCCGGGCTCCCCATGCGTGCATCCCTGCACCACGGTGGGGACACGCAGAGCATCCCCACGGGACGCCTTCCCGCGCCTCCCCGCCTGCCCGGCTCCGCTCCCTCCAGTTTGGGGTTGGGTTTGGGTTTTTTTTTTTTTTCCCCCCCTTTTCTCTCCCTTTTCCACCAGTTTGTTTCCCCGGCTCTCTTAGTCACGAAGGTGAGGCGCTGACAGAGACACAGACATCAAAAACAAGAGGTGATGAAACGCCGGGAATAATTAAGTTGCACTAAATCACCGGGCCCCGGTGGCGCGCTGCCAAGGCGCTGAGGAAACTGGAGCACGAAGGAGCTGAGTTATTATTAATAATCACCAGCGCCCTCGCGAACAACAACCTATTTTGCACCTCTCTGTCCCAAAGGAGTGGGAAGGGACCCGTCGGGAGCGGGATGGGGAGAAGGACCATCAGCACAGGGGGCAGAACCGGGGAGCGGTGTCCCCCCCCGCTGGCTCTGCCGGTGCACGGCGCTGCACGTCCCGCCGGGCACACGCGGGACCGGCACCGTGACCACCGGTGGGGCTGGGCTGGCCGTGCTGCGGGCAACCCAAGGCCAGAGCAAGTCCGCTCCCGCCGCGCATCCTCCGCGCAACCCCGAACCTTTCGTAAGGGCGGCCTTATCCGCCTGCCATCGGGGCTCATCCTGGCAGCGGGCTGCGAGCAAGAGCTCCCGTTCCCAGTGTGTGGGTGAGCCCCATAGCCCCGGGCTGGGCATTGCACAGCTCCTGCACCTCTGCCCGGCCCTGCTCGCACGTTGCATGCAACAGGCTGCGGCCGCCTGCCCCGCGACACCCCGGCGGCCGCTGATAGCGGGACGGCGCAGCCCCGGCTCTGCAGGGAGTTGGGGATGTGTTTTCCCCTGCATCATGTGGGGTTTTCACCCTTCAAAGCTCTCGGGAAGGTGTGCAGGACCGGCTGCCTTTGAGTTCTCCCCTCGATTCCGTGCTTTAAGGACCGCGGGAAGCCCCCCGTCACGCGTTGCTGGTGGGAAGGATGCTCCGGCTCCCGCAAGCCTTCCCGGGTACCGCTGTGCTTTTTGGGGACAGAAAAGAGACCTTAGCGCAAAGGCTCCTTCACCAATGGGTGCTGAGTCGGTGGCTTTACGTTGCGCGGCAGGGCAAGGCTCGTCGTAGGGTTTGCCCACGTTCGGCTCCACCTTCGGAGGCTCTTTGCAGGGTGCGGGGTTGATTTCGGGTGCCGCGCGGCCGGCGGGCAAAGCCTGGGTCCCGGCTCCCACCGCCGTTCCCACCGGCACGCGTTTCGTCAGGGGAACTGCCCCGACCTGGTCAAAAAATCCTCCCTGGCAGGGTGAACCCAACGGTGTCGAAATTTCGGAGAGCCGTAAATCTAATGTGTTTGTAAAAACTTTAAGCCTCCGTCTGCAACCGCGCGGGTAAACCTTTAATTCCCCCGACAATACAGGGCTAACTCCCGGCTAAATCCTTAATTCCTGCGCACCGTAGCCCCGCGAATTCGGCGCTCCGCAGCCCGGGTCTCGTCCACGGTGAGCAGCATCGGCTGCCCGCGGCAGCATCTGCGCCCTTCGCATGCGGTCTGCGTGTTCCCGGCGGGAAAAATCCCCTAAAAATATCTGCGCCCCGAATTCTGGTGTTTTACTCAGTTAATCAAAATCTCCGAAATGCCTTTTGCACCTCTTTAAAATAGGAATAAGGACATGTCCTGCATCCCTGCGGTGCTGTGCGACTGCCCTGAGGCTGCAGCGTGGCCAGGGTTGGAGGCGGGGGGAAGGCAGGGAAAGAGCCCCCCAAATCCCGGTGTCCCGGCTCCGGGCCAAACCCTCCCTTCCTCTAAAAAGGCTGAAACTCTTCCAACCGATGTGACATGTTGGAATGAGCCCGTTGCCTGCTCCGGCGGGCGCTGCGAGGCTGGTGAAGCATCGCCGGCATCTGCTGAAAGACTTTTCACCCCCCCCCTTCCTCCTCCTCCTCCTCCTCCTCCTCCCCGGGAGCCTGTCGGAGCCGATCCCCCCCACCACCACCACCACCATAGGGTGAGGGTGCAGCTGCGGAGAGAGACCCGGGCGGCACGGGGCGGGCGGTGGGGGGAAGGCGAGGGAGCCCGACGGGTTTGGGAGCTCATCAGCATTGATGATGACAGCGCCGGGGATTGCTCCACGCGTTGTACCACGCGGGTCCCGGCCGCCGCCGGGAGAACGGTTGCCCAACCTGGCGAAACCTGTACAAACGACCACCCTTTCTTAAGCAATTTTCCTGACTCAAGATCCCACCCCGAGTCAGCGGGAGACGGCTCTCTGCTGCCTCTTACAAAACATCTCCATCCAAACAGGTTTCCCCATTAATCCCTCTTCCAGGGATTATTTTTTCCTCTTTTTTTTTTTTTTTNTTTTTTTTTTTTTTTTGGGGTGGCCGCGGGTGCTGTGGACTCTTTGAGAGGGCATTTGCTCTTGTGTCAGACCACAGCGCGGCGTTGACACGGCTTTCCTCGCCTCGGGGGCGGGGGGGGGGGAGCTGAGGCCACCCACGGCATCAAGCACAGATTAGCCAAAATTGGGGCCTTTATAGGAAAAGCTTTCCTGAGGCAGGAGGGAAGGGAAGGGCTCCTCTGGGAACTGGGCAAATCCAGGGGAGACACGAGGAGGGACCACTGGGCAGTGCCAGGGGACGCTCCGCCCTTTTAGTGGTCCAAATATTGACCTGGAGCAATCGAGGTTGACACCGTGTTCACCTCCTCTGGATCTCCAGCAAATTTCTAAGGGGTGAATACTTTTATAGATGAATTAAAAGTTGCTAATTTATTTCAGGAATGGTCCTGGTGGGCTAAAACCCATCGGTAACGTATCCTCAACGTGCCTATGGGAAACACCAGCGGTGGTTTCTAACCCGCTCAAGATGCTTCGAAATTCAATTTTCCCTCTTGGGGATGACCCGCCACCACCTCGCGCGTGTCCTTGCGGGTGGTGGGACGGGGTGCCGGCAGGCAAAGGGTTACGCAGCCCCATCTGCTCGGCTCCCCCCTTTCCCAAGGGCGGGTTTGGAGTTTTTTTACTCCAGGTTTCAGACAATGAAGGTGTGTCTGCGCGCGGTGCCTGGTTTGCCCGTTGTGTAGGCGGCGGGTTCAGCGCCGTCTTGTCAACACTTGAATATGTTGAGCATCACTCACGGGGCATTCTGTAAGAAACCTATTAAGTTAATTACCGAGGCTCGGTGCGTGTGTATGTGTGTGTGTGTGTGTGAGAGTGAGTGAACGTGTGCGCCTCTCCTGCAAAAATTTGGCTTTCTTCGTTGCAAGACGCTTCTGATGCAAGCCCCGGCCTCTTGGGGTGATGACATCTCGTCTGCTGCTGTAACTGATACGGGGCGCGCGTGGCGCTGCCTGCGAGCCGGAGAGGCTGTGAGCTGGTTGTGGGGTCAGGATAGGACCCCCCCTCCCCCCCTCAAGTCTGCCTCGGGGATGCCCACCCGCACATAGGGACCTGCTTCGGCTCCCTGCGGTGGTCCTGGTTAGGAGTTAGGATGTAGATCGCTCCTAAATCTGTGGGGTTTGAACCCAAACTGGGCTGAGCATCCCTGTAGGTAAGAGCAGCTCTGGCTGTTGGCTTGTGCCATCATTCCTGCTCCATCCGAGTACCTGGAAAAAGGTTTTTTTGATGCCTCGGTTCGGGAAGAGGACCGGGGAGGGACCTCTTGGTCTTCACATTTGCACCGCCCCCCAAAATAATTGGGGCTGGAGTGGGGGAGCTATTCTTAATGGGGCTGGGGGGTGGACTGTCCCATTCCCGGTGGCAGGAAAACATGGTTTTTGTGAGGGGACAGCACAGAAATCGCCTCCGGCAGCACCGACGGACATCCCCGGGGGGACATCCCCCTCCGCTTCTCCTCCGCGAACCTCTCTGCCCCCTTCGCATCCCCCCGGGCAGGGAGCGGCGGGGCCGAGCCCCGACCTGGGCAAGAGCAGAGACGTTCAAGCCATGCCGAAAAAGGCCGTGAGCGGCAGCACGTGTCTGCGCCGCCCGGCCCCGCCGTTCCCCGCGTCCTCACCCTGAAACGGGGCCGCCACACGCCTCACCGCCCCCGAAATACATAAAAATACGGGTTTTGCCTTGCTGGAGCCCAAGCCAGGGCAGGGGGCAGGGCGAGTGCTGGCTCCCAAGGTGGGTTTTTTTGGTTTGGGGTTTTTTTTTGGGGGGGGGAGGCGCATGGGGCATTGCACAAACAGCCCCCGGCGCTTGCACGCGCCCCAGGTAGGGCGGTTCGGCCCCCCCCCTCTTCCCTGCGCCGAGAGCATCCCACGGGAACCCGGATCCGGTGGACTTTTATGGAAGAAAGGGAAGTCCATGGCACCGCCGGAGCGGCTTTGGCAGCCGCAACCGCTGAGCGCCCGCCAGCCGTGCAGCAACAGCAGCGCCGCCGCCGTTAACCCCTCATCCTCGGGGCGGGCGATGCCAAACCCGCTGCAAAATGGGGTGCAGGTCTTGGTGTGTGTGTGGGGGGGTCAGCAGCCCCGGTGAGGGTCTGCCTTGAGGCGGGGGCTATAGGATGCTCACCGGCGAGAAGACGCGCCTGGTTTTTTCTCACCACCTAAATCGATGCAAAAGNCCCAAAAAAAAAAAGAACAAGCAGGAGGGAAGCAAGGGGTGGGGGTGTGGAGGGGAGAAAGAACTCGCGCAGGATGTTTCCTGTTGGAGTTTCTCCCGTCCCAGGGGCAGCTCTGGACTCTCCCTCCGCACGCTGCCAAGTCCCGCCGTCAGGAAGCGGCTCCGGAGCGGGGCCGGGGCAGGGCGGGATGGGGGGACGGGACAGGGGGGGGAGGAAGAAAAATGGTGAGGCCGAAGCCACGGCAGCCCGGATGCGCTGGCGGGGGCCAGACAACACGTTCGCCTCCCGGCGGGTCCCGACCGGGGCTGTCGTCATCAGATGCAAAAGGGAGAATTTTTTGGCCAACGGAAGGACAAAAAAAACCCAAACAAAAATAATAAAAATTAAATTAAAGAAAAATCAACACTACACCACCACCCCCCCCTCTTCCCCAACCCCACGCTCCTTCCCCAGCGCTCCCATCAGATTAGTGAAGCCGAAATAGCCAAGTTGGCCCAGAGCGGGAGCAGGGCTGGCACGCGCGGGCTTTGATCCGCCCCCGCGCCCGGGAAGGTGCCTGGGCCCAGGATCAGACACCCCAGGGAGGAGGAATTTGCAGGGGAGGTTTGCGGCGTGCGCACGCACCCACAGCCGCCCTCCAGCCCCGAGGTTCCCCCCCCACCTCCTTCCCTGCCCCAGCTTGGCTGCCATGGTGGGATGCGGCATCCCCGTGGCTGCCATGGTGGGATGCAGCATCCCCATCGCTGCCATCCTCATCTGCATCCCAACACACCCGGTCCTATCGGTAGGCATCGTGGGGTGTCACCCCCCAAAATCTGGGCTCTGGTTTCATGCCCTGGGCTCTCAACCCCAATTGTTGATGGTGCATCAGCTTGGACCCGGCTTTTGCTTCACATCAGCAGTGCAAAAACCCGCTCTGAAACGCTGGACCACCCCGGAGAGGCGGGAGGGAACGCTCCTTTTGGGAAGGGTGGCTGAAAACCATCGGGTTTTGCTGTGCTCCTAAAAACCTGCAGCACAACACGAGGCGGCGGGGCTGAATTTTCACCCCTGAGAGCTTCCCATGGTGTCCGGGAGCGGCCGCGGCACCTCCTGTGCACCGAGCATCGCTGCCCGCGGGCTCCTGCCCTCCTCACTGTCCTCTCCCCGTGGACCAGAGCGAAGCTTAGAGCATCTCTGCATCCCTCGCGGAGGGATGTGCGGGTGGCGCGGGAGACGTTCGGGCCCTCGTGCCCCACAGACCTATTTATTTCTCTTTACTGCTTCTCGGATGGTGGCAGCGCTGGGAACGTGCTGGTGCTTTGCAACCACCGGAGCACATATATTCCCGTCCCCGAAGGCGAAGTCACCGGGAGAGTCTCTCCGGGGCTGCGTCCTCCCGGTTGTCCTGCGCCCGGCCCCGGGGAAGGGTTTCGGTGCAGGCTGCGCTCTCCTGTGCGCAGAATGGGGCTACAGGCCTTTAAATGACTGAATTAGGCAAAATTTGGTGTTTCTCCAAGAATCCTCCGGAAATCTGCTGCTGGAAAAGCAAGCTCATCTTAAAGCTACACGCACGCAGAGCAAACGAGTTTTTTGCTCGCGAGAACCGCAGAGGCTCAGGGTGGAAAAGACCTTCTCGGTCCTACCCAGCCCTTTTTTTGGCCGGTTGGAGCTTGTTCACCGTGTCGAAATCTCGGGGGCTTTGAAACCTCTCGTGGTGCACCTTTTTCTGGAGTTTTTGCAGTGTTTTGCAGATGCCCCGTCAGGCTTGGGGGTGATGGGGGTGCCCCAGTGAGCTCTGGGGGCGTCGAGGGGCGCCTGCCCGCCATCTCCGTGGGGTCAACCCGGGGAGATCCTGGGGGACCTCCTGGAGAAGGACCAGGCTTGTGGCAAAGCCCAGCGCGGCAAAGCAGCCGTGCGGAGCGATGCCGGTGTGGCGTTGGGGGAAAATCGGTGTCGGGAGCGGCGCGTCCGAGCGGTGCCACGCTGGGGCAAAAACTTGGCGAGGGGCAAAAAACTGCCCTTCCCCTTCTGCCCCCTTGCACCTGAGCCATCCTCAGGTCTTCCACCTCCTCCTCTTCCTTCTCCTCCTCCTTCTCCTCCTCCCAACCCAGCGCCTTTTCCCACCCCAGCGATGCAGCGGCCGTCGTTATCCCACCGGCACCGAGGAGGCAGGGGATGCTTTTGGGGGGTCCTGGCCGGACGGCGTGCGGGACGAAGCCCACCCCAGCCCTCCCCTTGGCCAGGCAGCACCGGGCCAGTGGGTCAGGGTGACTCATCTGGCTCCGCCGTGAGCTCGCCCGCAATTGCAACACCGCCGGGATATTAAACCCAGCCAGAGCCAGCCGCCGAGCCCGGCATCCACGCAGCTTCCTAACACGCCCCTGGGCTTGCTATCAACATCCCTCTCGTCCTTCGCAATCCCATCCATCATTTATCATCCCGGTTTACAACAGAGAGGCCCAGGGGCTGGGAGATGGGGTGTAACCGCGCGGGACGCGATTGCGACGCTCTGCGAAAGGGTCTTTGGGGCGCACGGGGTTGCTGCTGCCCGCTGCCTGCCCGCTGCCTGCCTGCTGCCTGCCCGCTGCTGCCTGCTGCCTGCCCGCTGCTGCTCCGGCTTTCGGCCACGGCGAGCGAACGCGAGGCAGAGCCGGCGCAGACGGCGATCAGAGCATGTACAGCCCTTTCCATAAGCTGATTTAAATCATCCTTTTATTCAACCGCTGCAATTTTCTCGCTTAAACGAAGCCTGCTGCGTCTCCGCCGGGGACCCAGGAGAGAAGGGGTGGCGGGAAAACTCCTTCAGGCAGTTTTTTTGGCAAGGCAGCCAGCCTCGACTCCCAAATCCATCACTCACAGCCGTGCTGCGAGTGTCCTGGCAAAGGCGCCTCTCCCGTGCCCTCCTGCAGCCCACACGCTGGCAGAAGGGATTCTTCCCTCTTCTCCTCTTTACGGGATTAAACTCTTAAGTGACTCCAGGACTGAAATACTGATGTCGTCTACCTGCGCTTCTATAAGCCCTTTCCTACGGTCCTCCACAGCATCCTTGCTGCTAACTTGGAGACCAGCTTGGCTGCACATCTGGGGCCGGAGCCCGGCATCCCGCATCCCGTTCCCCCCCCCATCCCAGCGCTACCCTCTGCCTCTCTTAATATCGCAGGTGTTTTTATAAAAAAAAAAAAAAAAAGAAAAAAAAAACCCACAAAAAAAACTCCTTTTTTCCAACAGAAGTGTTTTGGCTGAAGTTTCAAAACCATCCAGGTGTCATCACGGCCTCCGCCCCGCTGGCGCGGACCCCTCACCTAGTTCGTTAGGGAAAGGTGCAGATAGGCAGAGCGCCTGTGCCAGCAACGCCTAAGCCAGGCGGGTATCTGTCGCTCGCTGGAAATCCACCCAGCAGAGCCTCCCTCTTTTGAAACGGGACGTTCCGGCACTGGAAATGCCGTCCTCGGGCTTTTCGGGAGGGAGGCAGGAGCCCGGTGAAGGTGTCCCTGCAGCGTGCGGAGCCTGACCCGAAGTGCAGCATTTTGTCTCTGCTGCTTTCGTGCTCCGAGATTAAAAAAATCTTGCGAAGAGGCAAACGCCGAGGCGATTTATGTTTATTTTGCTTACTTAATAACCCTATAGCCTGGCCTTCCCTGGGGCATTAGGGTGTATCAGACAAGCATTAATTTAAATTACAACCGTGCCTGATATTTATTTTTTAATATATTTTTATGGTGGCCTCCCCCATTTATAGTGAACTAGCAAAAAAAAAAAAAAAAGCCCATGCCAAAAAGCTGTAATCGCTACCTAATAATCCTAAAAGCAATCGGGGTAAATCGTTGGCGGTGCTGACCCCGAAAAGCCGGAGGAGAGGCTCTTTGGAGCCATGTTAGAGCGGTGACATCCCAGTGTGGCCACCGGGTCCTGTTCCATCCTGGGCAGAGCAGTGTTCCCCTCGGGGACCTGGGGGGGCCAACGGGACCCCTTGAGCTGACTCTGCTCCTTGGGGACCCTCGGGGACTCGCAGTGAGCTTTCCCAGGGGCTCTAACAGAGCCTCGGGTCATTTTTTTGGATGAGGCTGTGTCATGCGTCGGTGCGGATTTGTGCAGCGCCATCTATTTGGTGGTCACTGCCTGGGGACAAATGGTGCCCTGCCACCACGCTGGTATAAAACCACCCGGTTTTGGTGCCTGTAGCAGCTTCAGTCCACAAACAGGCAGACCCACCGGCCGTGGGGTACCAATCCGCCTGATTTTAGCTTTTCATCGCCGCTCGCTGAGGTTCTGGAGAAGTTCCCCGCAGAAAGAAACGCCCCTTTTCCACTCTCTCTGTGCCTCTGTGTGGCTCCGGTGCAGTTTATCAAAATTTCGTGCTCAGACCGACAGCGAACAAGTCCAATATCACCCAGAATGGTGAAACGCCGTGAGAGTTAAAGGAAATTAAAATAATGGGTTTGGGCTATGGGTGATGGGGGGGGGGGCTGGCAGCCAGGGCTGGGGCAATTGCCCGTATCCAGCCCCGTGTAGGTCGGCAGGTCCCCAGGGACACGGCGCTGGACCGCGCATCGCCGGCGCCCTGCCGAGAGGAGCGGGAGGCTCTCGAGCGGCCGATTAATCTCCTGTCATTTGCACGCGTGAAAAGCAAAGCTGCGGGGCTAATTAAGAGCTGGGAGGAAAAAGTTAGGCTGGAGGCGTGGGGGACCCGCGTTGCGGCGGCGGTGGGATGCTGGGGATCATTTCTGCCTCGGGTCCGGGGTCGCCCGTGCCACGTCTCCGGCTGTGCCAGGGGAGGGAAACGGGCTCCGAGCAAAAGCCGAGGGCCCTGAGTCATCCCCAGCATCCGGGAACTGGTGGCTACGGGGAAGCACCAGTGAGCAGGAGGCTGAGGATAACATCTGGCGTTGGGAAAGCTGGCCTGGTGCCAGCGGGAAGGGGAGGTTTGCTCTGGTTTTGGGGCGCCGTGGGATCCGGCACCGGCTCTGGGTGCTCTGCCAGGCTCCGGTGTGGGTTTATCCATGGTCTTGGGGACACAACCCTCGGGCTCTTCTCTGCGGCGAGGTGACCGTGGTTCTCCCAACTCGGGGCTGAGCACATGGAGACGAAGAAGGAGAGGGCTCAGGCACCCCCGGGATGGGTCGGGGGGACAGCAGGAGCTGCGTCCCCGGGGCTGGTCAGCCAAAAATGTGTGTTTTCCCACCGTTTCCCAGTTTCCATCCCAATTTACCTGGTCAGTGGCCGGCAGGCGTGGAGGAGGGGCCGGGCAGCGTGGTACCAGCCGGGCTGAGCGGGGTCTGCTGCAACGCTGGAAACCGCAGCCCTGCCAAAGCCAAACCGCCGCGTTTCTGATGCAGAGAGGCAGCGATGGGGCTTTGGTGTCCTCCAAAGTGGAGAAGGGTGTGCAGGAAGGTTCGGGCGTACGGGGCCAAGCGTGGCCTGCAGCACGGCGCGGGGATGCCCGGGAGCATCCTTGCTCCCCGTGTGCGCCAGCTCTCCCCAAACCTCCGTTGCCATCAGCACCCGGGGTCTCTTCCCACCATCGCCTGCGCTAAGTCATTCCCTGCCCTGGGAATTTGCTGTTAAAACACTTTTCTGAGTAATACAGTAGCCGGGAGAGACCCTTCCCCACCGTGCCCGTCGCCTCTGGGCAGCACAGGGACCCCTCCAGCCGGAGGTGACACCCCCACCTCGGTGGGCTTTTCTTCTATAAACTCCTTCCGTGTCTTTCTCTGTAATTTTCTATTTCGACCGATTCCTTTCCCGATGGAGAGGACACGACGTGGACGCGCCAAGCTTTAATGCAGCGGCATAACGACGTCGGCATAACGGGATGTGACATTGATGATAAAAAAAGGGATTTGCGTGGTGGGGGCTGACAGTGTCCTTCGGGCACGAAAGCCCGGCTTGACGGTGATGGGAGAAGCAAGGGTGGTCTGGAACCGTGCCGGCAGGGAGAGGGTCGGCGTGGTGTGGGCGAACCGGGGCGGACCGGGACCATCCCACGGCCCCGAGCGGGGATCGGCGTGGAAATGAGCTAAAATGCAAAACGGGCAGCCGAGCTGGGAAAAGGCAGGATTTGGGAGCGCTGGGAGCTGGCCGGGCCCTGCCCTGCTCTCTCGTGGCCTCCCTCCACGCAGAGATAATTGGAGGGAGAGTTTCTCTTGGACTGGGGTGGTTTTTTTTCTTTTCTCGCATGCTTTTTGTTGGAAAGCGGGATGAGCCCGAACGGTGCCGGGAGCCGGGATAGGAGTGATCCTCGCTGCTGATGATGCTTTTGGCGGAGAAGAGGAAAACCCAAAGCGCGCACCTTCCCCTGCAAGGACACGGATGACCAGATCCGTATCCAGCTGCAATTAGCATCTCATTCCTTCGTTCCGTGTCGGAGCCTCCGCTCCGCTTGCAGCGGGCTGGATTGCCATCCCGGCAGCTCTGCCCTTCCCGGGGCGCTCCCGAGAGCCGATTCATAAATCCTGACCTCATTATAAAGATCACAGAAAGAGAGAATAACAAATGTGGGCTCCTGGCTGCGCCGGCTTTGAAACTGCCTTTCCCCCCCCCCTCCACCGCATCAAGCCGGCGCGCCGTAAGCGAGCAGCGCAGGAGGAGCCCTGTTTGTTTGGGGATTAACTTCCCCACTTGGCTAATTGTTGGTTAATCATCTCAGCGCGCTGCCGGGTCGGCACCTCGGCTTGCCACCCCATGGGACGCGGCCCCCGGCACCCAGAGGGGTCCTCCCACGGGGGTCCCGTCCCCCCCCCCCCTTCCCCGGGACCCGGGTTGGGGTGCGCTCCCGGCCGGGCGGCAGCAGCCCAGCCCCGCTCTGCCGCACAGCCCTGGGTCCCATCCGTCATCTGTTTGTCCTGGTCCCCTGCCAGCGATTGTGCCGATTCCCACACCCACTTTCCATAACCCTCCGTCCTCGCCCGGGCGAATCGCTGGCGCGCTCGCCACCCATCCCTTTCCCCTCCTCTCCCGATGGGATCAGACACGTTCTGGAGAGGGGGAAGAAAAGAAAAGGGGGGGAAAAAATTAAAAAAAAAAAAGAAAGATCAAGAGGAAAACAAAATGTGACTCACTGCCTTCTTAATTTATTTGTATTTATTTATTCCCCCCCGCCCTACGCTGCGACGTGCAGCAGGCAACAGCCAGGGCTGGCTGCGATCTACCGGAGAGCCTCGGCGCGGCCGGCGGCCGGCTCGGCAAAGGGGTGTTGGGAATTGGGGGGGAATCATTTTCTCTGCTCTTTTGGCCAAGGAAAAGAGCACAGAGAGGAGTTCCTGGCACCGAAATTGTGCGGCACAGATTTTTAAGGCTGCCCAGGTCTCCGCGCGAGCATCCCACCGGCATCCCGTGCCCCATCAGCGCTCGACACCGCGCAGCACGGACCGGAGGGTGGAAATATCTAATTCCACCTCCTACACTGTGTCCTCGGCGGGGGAAAGAGAGAAAGAGAAGATAAAAGGCTGGGAAGCTCAAATGGTGTCATTAGGAACTATTAATGCTCTCATAAAAGGGCATTAATAAACACGGCAGCTCATCAGCGTCCATTAGCTCTGCTCGTGGCAGGGAACTTCGGGGGCTGCCGGGTGTGCGATGCTCCCCTCGCCCTCGCCGGTATTTCAGCAATGGGGCAACGGGCTGGAGGGGGGGGTTTAGTCCTCCCTGCAAACCATTCCCCCCACACTAGCAAAAACCCGCTTCCCAGCTGCAGGTCCCCCAGGAAGGATGCAGGACTTCACACCAGCCTCTCCCACAGCCCAGCAGCCCGTGCCCATGCAAGTGGAGTTTGCTCCCTTGCTTCCAGAATAGCTGTTTACTATCTAAAAAAAAAAGAAAGAAAGAAAAAAA
>VUYV01000083.1:1745534-1766772 GCA_008711295.1 Anarhynchus alexandrinus | reverse complement strand
AAAGAAAAAAGAGAAAGAAAGAAAACAAGAAAGAAAAAAGAAAGAAAAAGAAAGAAAAAAGGAAAGAAAAAAAAAAAAAAAAGAAAGAAAGAAAAAAGGAAAGAAAGAAAAAAAGAAAGAAGAAAGAAAGAAAAAAGAAAGAAAAAAAAAGGCAGGGTTTACAGTGCTCGGCCCTACTTTCTCCCTCCCGCCCTCTTCCTGTTCTCGCCTCTTAAAAGGAGCTTTATCCTTTGACTCTCCCATCCCCGGGGCTAGCCAGAACCCACTGCATCTCGGGGCGAGCAGGCAACCCACATCAGCAGGCAGGAAAACAGGGAGGAGGCCCGGCCTCTCCCGATAAGCCCATGGCAAAGCCAGGAATAGCAGCGCAGTCCCCGCACGGGAGCAGCCCTACCCTGAGCAAGAGAAAAAAAAAAATAATAATAAAAAAAAAAAACCAGCCCATAACCTCAGTCCCTGCCTTTGAAGAGCGGGGGCTGGCAGCCGGCCCGGCCGCATGGCGAGCTCGGGCTTTGCTGCGAGCTTCCTCTGCCAGCCCGGCCCCGCGGCCGAGAGCGGCACATCTGGGGGAGCAGGCACAGCTGGAGGGGTTGGGCTAGCGGGGCTGGCTGGAGCAGCTGTGCACATCTGGATGGAGGAGGCATGTGCAGCGCTTGGGCAGGGCGGGCACGCGCGTCTGGGTGGGCTGGTGGCGCACATCTGGGGGAGCAGCCACAGCTGGAGGGGTTAGGCACACAGGGCTGGCCAGAGCAGCTGTGCACATCTGGATGGAGGAGGCATGTGCAGCGCTTGGGCAGGGCGGGCACGCGCGTCTGGGTGGGCTGGTGGCACACATCTGGATGGAGTGAGCACATGCAGCTGGATGGAGCGGGTGCGCACATCTGGGCGGAGCGGGTGCGCACATCTGGCCAGAGCGGATGCGCACATCTGGATGGTGCAGGCGCTCACATCTGGGCAGGTTGCGTTCACACAGGTGGGCAGACAAGGCAGGGAGAGAGCCGCCAGCGCAGCCCCATGGCCTCGTGTCCCCCCACTGCCGGCGCAGCCCCGGGGGCGCTTCTCCGCGCGCCGCCTTCCCCTCCCCCTGCGAGCCAGGGCATCCAAACCCCGCCAGTCGCTGCCCAAAATCTTAGTCATCACCTCTCTGTCATCGGGATCTTTTCGGCTCCGGCTGCCAAGGTGGCAAGCCAGCGTTGGGGAGCCGATAGCCAGGGCCCCGAGCGGGCGCTTGGCATCCCGGTGACCTCTGCCGTGCCACCGGCGGCTGGCAGGAGGCTGTCGCCGGCCGTGAGTCAGCGCACAGCGGGTTTCTTTTTGGAGAAAGCCGAGCTTTGATCCCGCAGAGCCGGGGCAACCGACCACGTTCCCCGCGTGCGCTTTTGCTTGCAATTATCTGATGCATCTTTTTTTTTTTNGTAATAACTCCCAGGGCAGGTTAGGACGGAGGAGCCCTGGCAGCGGCGCGTGCGTGGGCAGGACTGGAATAACGGGTGCCGTAGGAGAGGATTTACAAGCGCTGGCGGCATCGGTGGGAGGTGGGGGCCGGCCGGGAATAGCACAGCGGGTCAGGGGTGATGGTGGCTTGCGCGGGGCCAGGATGCGGCTGCAGCTCCCGCCGCTGCTCCCTTGCCGTTAATCCGGTCCCGGCGGGATGCTCGGTGGTCCCAACGAAGCCTCCCTCCTCCGGGGAAGCGTCCCAGTCCGGGGATGGGGAGCCAAGCCCACCACCGTGCATCGAGCCTCTAAATCCCAAATAGCCCAAGAAAGCCCCCGGCGCGCTTCTTACCCCCTGGTCCAGCAGTACCCCCCCAGAGAGATTTGCTCCCCAATGACTTTTTGCAAGGAAAACATCCAAAATGTTGGAAAAAAAATACCCTGGGGAGAAGCGGGTGCAGCCAGGGGGGTGGGGGGGTGGCAGAAGGGGTCTGTCCCCCCACGTCCTACTGCCGGGGGTCTCGGTAGCACCTCACACCCCCCCTCTTCTTGTGCTTTCAGGGTGCGGATCTGAGGACCGGGGACGTCAAAGGGCACGTGCTGACGGGTGAGCGCAGACCCCGACGGGGGACGGGGTGTCCCGCAGCCTGGGCTGGGACCTGGGACCAGGAGGGGACGGGCACGGCGGGACACAAGGGGGGGACATGAGGGGTTCCCGCGGGGCACAGCCGGGCACTCTCTGAAAGAGGCACCGCTTTTTCTCTTGTTTTTCTAGAGGCAAAAGCGGTTAAAAAAACTCCCCAGCGGTTGGAAGAGCTCCAAACCAGTGCAAAAAGGCGGCGGGGGGGNGGGGGGGGGGGGGGGAGGGGGGGAAATATAATCAAAAAAGAAAAACACCAGATAAAAGTGGGTGAATCCCAACAACTTCTGTGATGTTGCACGAACAAAGACTTTACAGTTCAAAACAGGCCAACGGCGGCTCGCGGGGTTTGACACCCCGGCGGAGCGGGGCAGAGGGGCCGGGGGCTCACCCGGCCGCGGGGGACCGAGTCCTGGAGGGGCTTCAGCCACTTGTCCCTTAGCGGGGACAAGGCGGAGGACGAGGGGTGGCTGCTGGTATCGCCATCGGGGGGGTTTCTCCCCGGGGATGTCCCTCTCCTGGGGTCAACCAGCCCTCTCCGACCTCGCCGGCAGGTGAAGATGCGCCTCCGCCCCGAGCCAGCTGCAGGCCCCACATCTGGGCAGCTGTGCTCCGCTCGCTCCCACTCGGGGTGGGTTAAGGGCAATGGCGTGCGGCACGGTGCGCGCCGGGGCGGGGGGGACGACACGTGCCCACCTGATTGCTGAACATCTGCAGCAACGTGGGGGAGCCCAGCCAGAGGTGTGCCGGGCACCCCGGACCCCCGTGGGGCAGCCGGGGAGGCGAGGGGTGTTGGGGGTCTCGGGTTTGTCACCCCCAGCAGGTCCCCGCATGGCCCTACGCAGGGGATGCTGCACCCAGGATTGGGGGGGGACGGGGAGGGGGCACCGCAGGGGTGGGATGGGTGATGGAGGAGAGTTTGAGGCGCTCGGCACAGAGGCGAGGAGCACCCCGGGGCTCTGAAGTTGAAAGAGGAGGAAGAGGAGGAGGAGGAGGAGGAGGAGAGGGCGGTGGCTGGCGCAGCGGGAGGTTGGGGGCAGGTTATTTCAGGAGAGGGAAAACAGGAGCTGGCCCCCGGGCAGAGATGGGGGGGATGCAGGTGGCGATAAGGGAGGGGATAGATTTTTGGGGGGGGATACTCTCGCCCGTGCTGAGCCGCTGAGCGCTTTCTCCATCCAGCCCCACGCGTGGCGAGGGGCCTCGGTGCGCTGGTGGGAGAGCGGATCCCGACCTGGTGGGCGCGTGGTTACGGTGGGAAGCGGGTCCCCGCGCGGCGGGATGCTCAGCCGTTCTCTTTTGCATCCCCAGATTACGTCCGGCCCACGCCCCCGCCCCGCAGCGGGTACCACCGCTACCAGCTCCGCCTGTACCAGCAGCCGGCTGACGCCGCCATCGCCCTGAGCCCCGAGGAGCGGGTCTCGCTGGGTAAGGAGCAGCCGTGCCCTCGCTCCCCAACCCCACGCCGTGCCCCGAGGGGCTTTTTCGGGGGTGCGGATGATGCCATGTGTTGGGGCATCCCAACAGCGCCGGGCTGGGGATGCTCCTTCGGTGCAAAGGGACTTCAGATCCTCGCACGGGACGCGGCTGGGGCGACAAAAGGGTTGGTGACGGCTTGGCTAGCGGGATCGGATGCAGGGAGAGATCTCGTCGGCTGTGAAATCGGGCCGAGTCCTTGCTGGCACATCCATCCTCCCCTCCCCAAAAAAAAAAGCCGCGGGAGTTGCATCACCGCCACCTCGGAGCAGGCAGATAGGGATCAGCCGTGGAGATGGTTTAGCAAGGGATTGCTCAAACGGAGCTGACACAACGCCCGCCAACTCCCAGCTCCCCTCCGCCTCCCAAAACGCTGCACGCCGAGGATGGAGGATGTCTCTCCCTCCCCCCAAGACACGATGGCACCCACCCCGTTGCTTCATCCCGCACGGGTGCACCCTGCGGCGTGGGGGGTCACCCGCGGGACCCTCGGGGTGGGCGAGGACCCATCCTACAAAACACAAAACCCGGGTTCCTGCCCCGCGTGGAGCCAGGCAGCCCCGGGCTGGAGCACGGGGCGCTGCGCCTTCACGTGGCTTCGGCAAAGGGAAATTTCCAAACTTTCCCAGCCGGGACGGCGGGAGCACAGCTCGATGGGCAGGTCAGGTCGGTGCGGCTCCTCTGCGCCGGCCTGACTCACCCCTGCGCCGCGTTAACCGACGCTGCGCGTCCCCGCGGGAAGGCGAGCAGCAGCGGGGTGGCTCCGGGGACCTCGCTGTCCCCAGACCCCCCGTGCCGGGAGAGACCCCCGGTGCGGGGCCGTGATGTTTGTCCCGTGGCCGGAGCGGGCGGCTGCTGCTGCTGCTGCTGCGAGTTTCTCTGCGGGTTATTTCTGCCCTTCGGTTTGCTTTCTGGCTCATTAGCTCTGCTTCTTAATGACATGTATTGAAGCCACCCCATCCCCCCCCCGCCAGCGGAGTGGGGCACTTTCCCGGCCCCTCATCCCCAGCGTGGCCGGAGGAGGGGGCTCCACTGCTGTCACCTGGGGCCACGCACCCGCGTCCCCATCACAGCATCCCGGGGCTGGGATAAATCCTTTTTCCGGATAAATCCTCTTATTAGCAGGATGCAGAGCTCCAGCCCCCAAATTTCATCCCCAAAGGGGTTCAGCCACCAGACCCATGTGTCCTGTGGATGATCCCCCCTCCGGTCCCCGCATCCCATGAGGCGCAGGGTGACCGGGTGCTCCCCACCCCATGCCTTCTCCATCCCATCCTCAAGTTTCTCAGCCCTTCCCGGGCTCCCTGGGAAAGACCGGTTAAAACAGCGGCGGATATTTTCCCCGCAACATCTGATGCCTGAGCATCGCCCTTCGTCAGGCAGCTGCGGCCGTCTCGGCGGAGGCTGTTATTTCAGGAGTCGGTTAAATGTAATTTTTAACCATCTCCCCACCACATCGCAGCCTTGGCTTGTCCAGCGGGCGCCGCTGGATTGAGCCCATCCATCTCTTTAATTCCCAGAGCAGCCGGCGAGCAGGGCGTGAGCCCAAAAAGCAGCCAAAGGATGCGATTTTGGTGTCTCAAGGGTTTTGAATAAACCCATCCCCGAGGACCGCAGTGGGACGAACACCGATGGAACCGCTGGCACATCCATCCCTGCGTGGCGGAGCGATGGGGTCTGACCCCGGGGTGCGAAGGCAGCGCATGGGGGAGAGGAGCAAACGCCTTCGGCGGCACACGGAAAGAGGGAGGACCCGACCCCGCGCCCGGCGTACCGCTGAGAAACTCAGCCAGCTCCTTCGCGCCTCTGGTTTGGTCCTCTCCTGTGGTAGAGGAGATGCGGGTTCGCCCGGCGATGCTGCAGGCACAGCTTGCAGCCTTGCTCGGGGTTTTCCACTTTGTTTGGCCTTAAACCAGCCCCTTCTTGTTGCTTTTATTTTGTCCTATGCCTGGTGGCCGCCGTACCTCCATCTCCACCAAAGATGGTGGCAACCATCATCACTAGGTGCTAACCCCGGAGAGGGAGAGATGTCCTGCCCGGAGCCCCCATCCCAACCTCCGGGCGCATCCAGCGCTGCATCCCTGCGCCGCGCATCACCAGCACCGTGCCATCCATCCCTCCCTCTGGCAGCTTGTCCCCCGGTAGAACCCATTTGGGACGAACATGGAGCCCCATGAGAGCGTGTCTCTCACCTCTCAGCTCTCTCCTTCGCCCTCCGCCCAGGGCTGCGCTTCGGTGGCTGAAGCGGGAAAGGTCCTGGGCCGAACTGGGCCAAACTGGGGAAGGCGGTGTGTGCCAGGCGGGATGGCAGGAGCTCGGCGGCGGAGCCGAGAGGCCGGAGCCTCCAGAAGAGGGCACTAAACCAGGTCCTGCCCGTCCCTTCTCCTCGGGAAAGAGCCAGTCCTGGTGCAAATCCCTGGGAAATGAAAAAGCGAGGGGCAACGGCGCGGGTGGAAAATACATCTGTGCTTCTTCTCCCCCACACCTGACTTTGCAATGCTCAAAGGGAGCCAGGGCGGCTCGGCGGTGGCTCCGGTGGCTCCGGTGCCCACCCTGCCGCGGGGATGTCCCGGCTGGGATGGCACCGACGGGCAGCGGGACGGGTGCCATGCCCAAGGCAGCACCCCGCTGGCGTCCCCCCCGCCGCCGCTCCCCGCAGCGAGCCCGGCGCTGGTGGCAATGGTGAAACCGGTTGTTTACAGCAGAGGTGTTTCTTCAGGGTGGCTCTTGAGCAAAAAGACTTGTTTCATCAGGAAAAAATAACTCAGCCTGATCCTTCTCCGCGAGCGTTTCTGATCAATCCCAGCACTGGCCGTCTCTCTCGCTGCGTGACCTCGGGGGAAACAACTCTCTTGGAGCCTCAGTTTCTCCACTGGAGTCTGATTCACTCCACTTTTTGGCTGTGCTGCAGCTTTGCAACCAAATTGTTGCTGGGCACCAGCTCTGTCCCCTCTGGGGACCGAAGACGGAGACCCTTGGGGTGTCCCCGAGGCTGTAGGGGCACCGTCAGGCAGCGCAAAGCCCTTCCTCCCTGCTCGCCCCGCGTCCCTCCCAAGCCAGGAGGGTTAACAAGCCCTGTTTGTACTTTGGCGAGATGCAAGATAATAGTTTGTGGTCTGCAAAATGTCAAAGCCACCCGTCGCATCCCGAGGCGCTGGCACCCGCTGCCACCTCTCCACCCGGCGGCGGGGCCGCGCTGCCCGCTGCACCGAGCCGCGGGAAACTCCCTCGGCCGGGGGGGAATTCGGGGAACCCCGGCCACGGTGGGGTGCCACGGCGGCGCTGGGGACCTTTTCGCCCATCTGCAGCCTGCGGGAAGATGGAGAACGTTTGTTTTCCACCTCCTTCCTTTCCTTTGAGGGGGCAACTTTAATTAGCGCAAGATCTTGAGGCTTAATTGCACCCGCCGAGCAGTGCTGTATCTCCTTCTGCTTCCAACCCCGCCATGCCCCGGTGCCAGATGCCCACCAGCTCTGGCGAGCATGGGGAGATGCTCCCCAGCATCCTCAAACCTCCTCCTGCCCTGGAAAGGCATTTTACACCTGGGAATGGACTTTTGCCTCCCAGAAATGTTGCCTCTGGGAAGTGGGGAGTCCTTTGAGAACTGGGGACCAGGGATGAGCATGGCTGGATGCCCTCCCCGTGTCTCCATCCCTCTCCGGCTCCTGGATGCCCTCCCCATGTCTCCATCCCTCTCCGGCTCCTGGATGCCCTCCACGTGTCTCCATCCCTCTCCAGCTCCTGGATGCCCTCCCCGTGTCTCCATCCCTCTCCAGCATCAGCTTCACATCGGGGCCACAGCATTGACTCATGAGCCGATCTCGCGCGCCTCCGATCCACCCAGCTGGAAAATCGGGTCGGACCGGGCCCCGGCGGGGAGGGAAAGGCTGCGGCCAGGATGGGAGGCGGCGAAGGGCTGCGGGGAGCACACGGTCCCGGCCGAAGTCCCCGGGTGTCAGTTAATGGTGACCAAAGCAGCCGGCGGCCTCCCGCCTACCTCTGCTGGGACATCATTAATCTTGGCAGAAAAGCATTCAGGGCTCCTATCAGGGAGAGCGGCTCCGCTGATGAGGCTGATAAATTACAGGCGGCAACGTGCCCCCGGCACTGCGGGGCATGGGGGGAGGAGGGAACTGGCCGTTTTTTGGGGGGGGGAGGGGGGCAGGGTGCGATGGCAGGGCTGTGAAACGTCCCCGTGCACCCATCACCTATGGGGCTGGAGGCTCCCGGAGCTCCCCGAGCTCAGCGGCTGCCTCGTGCCTCAGTTTCCCCACCCGGCACTCAGGGATCAGGCGGCCGCCGCACGTGTGGGTGTCAGCAGGGCGCTCCTCTTCCTCTGGCAGGCGCTGGGATAAGGGTCAAGCGCGATGATATAATCCTCCGGGAAATGAGCTGGAAAGTGGACCGAGCCACGGATGAAACGTGGTATTGTTTCGGCGGGGAGAGGGGGACAGCAGCACGGCGACCTCCAGCTCCCCTCCGGGCTCCGCTGTCCCGGTGACTCATGGTGCAGCAGCATGATTTGGGATGGTTTGCAGAGGGACGTTGCCCGGGGATGGGGTGGGGGGCGCAGGTGGTCGTGGGGACCCGGTTTTGGGGCTGCACCCGAGGGGTTGGATTTGGCGTGGGGGACGCGGACCCCCAGACCCGGTATCTTCCCGGTGCATCACCCCTTTTGCCGCACCGGCGGCTGCGACCGGGGCTTTCCCTGCGGNGTGGGGGGGGGGGGGGGGGGGCAGGGTGCGATGGCAGGGCTGTGAAACGGCCCCGTGCACCCATCGCCTATGGGGCTGGAGGCTCCCGGAGCTCCCCGAGCCCAGCGGCTGCCTCGTGCCTCAGTTTCCCCACCCGGCACTCAGGGATCAGGCGGCCGCCGCACGTGTGGGTGTCAGCAGGGCGCTCCTCTTCCTCTGGCAGGCGCTGGGATAAGGGTCAAGCGCGATGATATAATCCTCCGGGAAATGAGCTGGAAAGTGGACCGAGCCACGGATGAAACGTGGTATTGTTTCGGCGGGGAGAGGGGGACAGCAGCACGGCGACCTCCAGCTCCCCTCCGGGCTCTGCCGTCCCGGTGACTCATGGTGCAGCAGCATGATTTGGGATGGTTTGCAGAGGGACATCGCCCAGGGTGGGGGGGTGCAGGTGGTCGTGGGGACCCGGTTTTGGGGCTGCACCCGAGGGGTTGGATTTGGCGTGGGGGACGCGGACCCCCAGACCCGGTATCTTCCCGGTGCATCACCCCTTTTGCCGCACCGGCGGCTGCGACCGGGGCTTTCCCTGCGGCCGGTGCCGGCTCCCCCTGAGGGACGGGCACAACCGGTGCGACGGCAGGTAGGAAAGTAGGTCAGGAAAAACCCTCGCCCCACGCGTGGCGGCGAGAGCCGGGGCTGCTGCCTGCAGTGGCTCTGCCTCCCCACCCACCCTCCCAGCTCCTTTCATCCGCGCCTCTCCGGGGGCTTCGCCAACATCAATGGCAGCTCCCGGCACCCCTGGGAGTCGGGGGGCCGCCGCGTCTCGCTCTCACCCCGGTCCCACGGGGCACCGGCCGCTCTCCCCCCCTGGGGGGCTTTCGGAGCGCTTTGAAACCCCGCGGATGAAAGGCACCCGCCGAAGGGCTGCGGGCGCAGTGGGAGCATCCTCCTCCCCCCCCGAGACCCCTTCCCCTGGCACCACGCTCGCCGGGACCCCCGGAGCTCAAAGCGGGGATGGATCGAGAGCCCAAAGCAAGCGGCTTCCCCTCCTTGCCAGGGGTGTTGTTTGGGGACGGAGGTGTTTGGGGCACGTGCCGGGGCTCGCAGCCGTGGCCTGGCTTGGCGGCGGTGCCGGCAAACCCGAAGCCCCCTCGGGCTCGCGCTGCGGTGATGAGCCAGAGCCGCTGCAAACGCGGCTGCGCGCCCCGGCTGGCGGTGACCCCAGTACGGCACGGCGGGGCTGCCTTTGTTCCTCGCCTTCGTTTGAGCCCTCAGGGGTGGTGGTGACAACGGGGGGACATCTGGGACCCCCCAGCCGCACTCAGCCTGATGCATTTCAATGTCTCCCGGCAGCCGGGGCGCAGGGTCTGCCTTGAGCATCCCGGGACCTCCTTCCCAGGCACCGGAGCATCTCCCCGGCTCTGGGAGGTCGCAGGGTGCAGTGCCGGCATCTGCAGAGCCCCACGGGGGCTTTTCGGCCACGGGCTGGGTCACGGCAGGTGCCGGAGGTTGGGGGCAAGCGGGGGGGAGCCGGGCTCCATCGGCACCCGAGCCGTCGCCGCCCCGCACGGGTGATGCAGCAGCTCGGGTTTTGCTCAGCACTTTTGCAAGAGCAAAGGGGATGGTTTGCTCCAGTTGGGGTTGAGATGCGAAGGCAGATAAGGGCTGCCAGTCTGCAGCGTGACATTAAAGAGCAGCGCCAGGAAGGGGGAGAGGAGGGGAGGATGAGTTTCAGATAAACAACGGGCCCCTTTCCCTGCTGCGACACCACGGCCGCGTTCCGTCCGGTGTCCCGCCGAGCGGGGATGGAGGTGGCAGTGTGAGATGCTCGGGTCCCGGCATCGTCATCCCTGGGAAAGCCCCTCTAGCCAGGGAGGAAGATGCTCCACCAGCCACGAGCTGGACCCACACTCGACGCTGAACCCTGGCAGGGGGATTTCTGGCCAGTGGGGCCGGGCACAAGGGAATCCCTCCTGCCCACCGCCCCGGAGAGGGTTTCCCCACCACCTCCTCCCCACCACCGGCTCCAGGCTGCCCCTGGACCGCTGGCATCCTCTGGTCCGGGCAGGTGGCAGAGGAGGGGGGGGTGAGGAGTGAAGACCCCCCCTTTAGCCCCAACAATATGTGGAGCAGCAGCTCAGTGCACGCGAGTGAGAGGGCCGGGGGATCTCCTGCCATCTCCCCCACACGCTGCCGGGGGATTTCCAGGCACCCCGGGGTGGGCTCGTAGGAAGGCGTGGGAAGCTCGAAAGGTCGGCAGGGGTGGAAAGGGGGGGGGGGTGGTGGTACGAGAGGAGCCAATGCCATTTACCCCCCACCCCGGGGATGCTCGGGGCCGGGCTCCCCATGGCTCCCTGCCCTCCGGCGCCGCGGGGCAGAGCCCGGTGCCTCCCCGCTTGCCGCTGCTTGCAGGATGTGGTCTGCAGCGCCTCGGGCAGAGCAGCAGCCGGTGCATGGCATGCAGCGTGCAGCCCCAGCCTGGATCCGGCCCCAGAGCATCCCCCCTCTCCGGATGCCTCCCAGTCCCGCTCACCCCCTCTCCCCCTCTCCGCAGGTGCCTGGGCGATGGAGAGCTTCGCGGAGCAGTTTCGGCTGGGCTCCCCGGTGGCCTCAACCCAGTTCCTCACCAAATACTACGAGGATTAGGGGCGGCCATCGTGTCCGTCCCCTGCGCAGCTGCAGTCCCGCACCGCAAAGCCACCTCTGCCCAGACCGAGAGGAGACCCCGGGACCCACCGAGGATGCACCCACCTTCTACCAGCCCAGCTCCACTTCCAAAACCTGTGGGGGTTTTCTCTTTCCCTCCGAGGGTAACATCCCGAGCCGTGTCCCGGCTCGCCCCGGGTGTCCCGGGAAGGACGGCATCACCCTTTTCTTCTCCCCTCACCCCATTTCTAGCCTGACCCCCAGCATGTTTCGCCTGCACCTCGGGGGTCTTGAGCTTTAATGCTTGCAGCTTTCAGAATAAAACACAGATGGAGCATGTGGGATGGCACGGGCTCCTTACGGGCAGCAAGCGCGGGGCGATGCCGGGCCAGCGCCGGGCGAATTTGGTCACTTCGGGGTCAGCGCCAGCTGCATGGGATGGGGCAGACCCCCTGCAGCTTGGCAAGGGGATTGCCGGCAAGACCCTCACGCAGGTGACACCGGCCGTGGCCCAATGTCACCCGGGGGGGGCTCCGGGGCGGGAGCGGGAGCGTGGTGGCGGGCCAGGGGGTCCCTCGGCAGCACCGCGCAGCGTGGGAACCGGGCACTGCCCCGGCCTGACTCCGTCCCTGCCCTGCCTTTGCCCTCGCCGGCTGCCTCAGCCCGCTTCTCTTGGAAAGCAAAACCGAAATTAAAGCCATAAATCAGAAGAGCTCTGCCTACTGGCCACTTGAGCTGGACCTCCCCTTTAATTAGCTCTTTAATTAGGCTTTCATCTAAGACTTGGTTTTCTCTGAGGCTTGGATTCGCCTGCCTGCAAGCCCTCCTCGCAGCCTGTCCTCGGTGGCTCCGCTGTGACAAAGCTGATTTTGTCCTGCCGGTGGCCACGGCGGCATCCAGGAGCCCTTTGGTGAAACCACGGGGAGCACGACCCCGGGAGGGCGTTTTGCAGGCAGGGGAAACTGAGGCAGGAGGGAAGGAGTTGCTGACGGCTGCGCAGGGAGCTCTTAGCATCGTTCAGAGGGGGTGGCGATGCTCCTGTTGCCGCGTCTCACCCCTGCATCCATCCCTGGGTCCATCCCAGAGCAGCCTGTTCCCGATGCAAGAGGGAAAACAGGTCCGTGCCATCTCCTTCGCCATCCCTGCGCCCAGCTGGCCGCCTTCCCCGCCGGCGAGAGCAACTTTCGCTCCATACCGGGGAGTGGTGGGGGGGGATTAAACGTGGCCGGGACTTTCCCTCCAGCAGGAAACGGCTGTTTACCTTGCAGGGGCTGAATCACTGCACGAAGGCGCATCGCATGGGTCCTGCGAAGCTCTGCCGGCCTCGCGTCCCCGCCGGGAAGGGTCGGGGTGATGGGCTGGAAGGTGCCAAGGAGGATGCGGGAACTGGGGAGGGGGGGGGGTCCCAGCTCGCCCCGGGCACACGCCGCCGGGTGAAGGAGGAGAGAGGAGGGAGAGCAACAAAAAAAGGAAGCTGGGTAACATACCACAACCCAGGGAAAAAAATACAAAACACACTGCCCGGTTTGCCATCGGCGCTAAAATTAGCAGCAGAGGAAATGACAGTTCGAGATGTCATGGAAGTCTGCTAAAGTTGGATTTCTCCTTCTCTTTTTCTATACTTACCCTCCGTTGAGGGTGTAATTGGCCCGTTAGGTTAATGCGGAGGGACTGGTGTAAATGAAAGGTCACGCTTTGTTGACATCCTGCAGTCAAGCTATAGTCATCCTTTCCTCCCTGCCTTTAATTCCTTGTGGCTGGGGTGTTTATTTTTGGTGGAACGGGAGTGAAAAGGCAATCGGATGTTTATCCTTCTAGGAAATTATCACCATCATTCTTGGCTTTAATCTAAGCTGGAGATGGGAGGAGTGAGACGCGCACCGCGTCTCCCCGGTCCAAGCCAGGCGGGCTCTCGCCGGGCAAACTGCTCTTTCTCCTCTGCGTGGCACTGATGGGGACAGGGATGAGGATGGGGAGGGGGTGGGGATGGGGTGGAGATGGATGTGGAGATGGAGATGGAGATGGAGATGGAGATGGAGATGGAGATGGAGATGGAGATGGAGATGGAGATGGAGATGAGGATGGAATGGAGATGGGGATGGGGATGAGGATGGAATGGGGACGGAGATGAGGGTGGGGATGGGAATGGGGCAGGAATGGACGTGGAGGTGGAGGTGGAGATAGGAATGGGCATGGGGATGGAATGGGGATGGGGATGGGGCGGGGATGGAGATGGAGATGGAGGTGGAGATGGAGATGGAGAAGGAGATGGGAATGGGAATGGGGATAGAATGGGGATGGGGATGGAGGTGAGGATGGGGTAGGGATGCAGAAGGAGATGGAGGTGGAGATGGAGAGGGAGATGGGAATGGGAATGGAATGGGGATGGAGATGGAGATAAGGATGGGGATGGGGTAGAGATGGGGACAGGGATGGGGATGGTCCAAAGCAGGACTCTGCTCCGGTGGCTGCAGTGGGCACTGTGGTGGGATGATCCCCTGCCGGGACGCAGGCGGAGGCACCGCTGGCCTTGCTGCAGGGCACACACAGAGCTGCAAACACACGGCGCGGCAGCAGCACCAGCCGGGCCGGAGCCACAAACTCTCACTTGGATGCGCACAAGGCCTTCACGGCATGGAAAATATTAATTGTGTTTTTTTGGTTCGCTTTTTGATAATTTAGAAAGAAAGAAGGGGAAAAAATAAAAAAAAAGGAGGAAGCCACGTACCGTCACTTTACGCTGGTCCCACCCCCTTTATCTCTCCTTCCATTCGCTCACCATCAGTGAGAGAGAGAAAAGAGAAGCTGAGTCTCTCGCTGCCTAAATGTAGAAAGTTTTGCTTCTAAATCAGTTTGTGATGGAAAGGAAATACGTCACGTCCCTGGGGAAGTGGCTGGTTTTCAGCAGCCACAACCCCAGCGCCGAGTGCTGCAATGGAACAGCCCAGCACTGAAATAGCTCCGCGCTCTGTTATTGTCACCGATATAATTTTTTTTTTCACTGTCTACGTGTGTCATTTTTAGCATCCAGAGGAAGTTTTATTTGTATTTGTTAGCTCGACTTTCCACTGTCGTGGCTTTTTTATTTTATTTTATTTTTTTCATTTGAAGGTCCGGGAAGGGGGGGCAGGAGAAAATAGAGCGGGGTGAGCTCAGGTGTGATGGGCTCGATGGGGTGTACCGTGGTACCCGCGGCACCGCTGGCCTCTCCGCCTGCATCTGCCGGGCAGCCCGGTGTGCACGCATCGCTTCGCAGAGCCCAAGAGAGTTGAAATCCCCACGGGAGCACGCGGTCCCGGGGATTTAGGGGGGACTGCGGCAGCGAGCCGAGCCCCGGGCATGGCTGCGGGATGGAGCCGGCTCCCCTTTGCTCTCCCCAGGATGGGTTTGGAGGCTTCCAGCTGCTTCCCAGAGCAAACCCACCGGCTGGATGGGACGGCCAAGGAAGAGGAAGACTTCGGGGTTTAAAAAAATAATCGTGAGCTTGTGAAAACCGAATGCCCCCGGTGAGCACCAGCAGCTCCCAGCAGCACATGGTGGGGGTGTTTCTTTTCAAAACTGGGCTGGAGGCCAGAGGAAGCCCGCGCTAAATGCGATCCCCGAAGTCAACAGGGTAATAATTACCTATTTTTAATGATTATCGAAATAATTACTCTAATGAGGAAAAGTCTCAGCCCCCGGCTCAAGGGGAGGCAGCCCTGGGTCCCATCCCCTGATGGAGAGCGGGAGGCATCTCCCCTCCAGCGGGACCACCCTGGGAAAATGCGGATTTAGGGGCAGGGGTTATTAAGGAACGGGGACTGGGGGCCACCCCTTGCACCCCCCCCGGCCTCGGTGACACACGGGGACGATGCAGGGACAGCCCAGCTCGGCAGGAGCGAAGCGATGCCAGGCAGCAGCTCCCCCTCGCACAGGTACTTGCACAAGAAGGGATTAGCAGGATCAGCTGATGATGATCTAAGCGCATAACTATATCAACCTGTGAATTAATTAATGATATCTCGCACTTCATAATGGCTCTATCTGCAGATCTTATGCACTCCTCAAGCATTCAGTGAATTAAACCTTGCTGCACCCCCCCGGGAAATAGGTCAGGACTGTTAATCCCCATGTGGCGGTGGGGACGCGGCGGCCCGACGCGGGGATAAACAACGCTGCCCGTTTTGGGTGCCAAAAACACAAATGGGGGAGATTTTCCAGGCGAGCTGAGCATCAGCATCCCCACAGCGCCGCGAAAAGGAGCGGGCTCTCCGGATCGGCCGCGGGGTGGGTGATGGGCACCACTGGTGGGATGCTCCCATGGCCGGCGCTGACCCAACGTGGGGGTGTCCCGCGTGCCGCGGTGCCGGCGCGGGGCTGGTGGTGGCGGTGGGTGCGGTGCGGTGCGGTGCGGACCGCCGGTGGCCACGCGGTGCGGGATGCAGCGGGCGCCTCATTGCCAGCGGTGAGTGGTGACCCGGCGGCCGGGCGGGCCCTGGGAGAGGCAGCCTGGGCTGCGGCAGGAATTTAGGGCTCCTGAAGTAATAGGGGAAGGCGGGGAAGGCTGCAGTCCCCACCTCTGCGTGCCGTGCCAGCACCCAGAGGGGGCCAGCAGGCAGCAAGGGTGCTCCTGGCGTGACGGTTTCATTAATTAGCAATAATAATAAATTCTCGTTGAGCCTCCAAAATGCTGTGTGGCATCGGAGGAGCTTTGTGGAACCCGGTCCCCCTCACTGCCCCATCAGGGCATGCTCGGCTTGGGGAATCCTGGCCCCCCATCCTGTTCGGCCGGGCTCTTGCCGTGCCCTGGGATGCAAACGCCGGTTGTTATTGAGGGCGAGTGGCTGCGCCTGCCCGGCTCTGCCCAGAGATGCTGCCAGATGTCTCTGCATCAAGAAGAGTGTGGCCAGCAGGGCGAGGGAGGTCATCCTCCCCCTCTGCTCTGCCCCGGGGAGGCCACATCTGGAGCACTGTGTCCAGTTCGGGGCTCCCCGGGTCAAGAGGGACAGGGAACTGCTGGAGAGGGTCCGGCAAAGGGCTACGGAGATGATGAGGGGACTGGAGCATCTCTCTGAGGAGGAAAGGCTGAGGGACTTGGGGCTTTTCAGTCTGGAGAAGAGAAGACTGAGGGGGGATCTTATCAACGCTTATCAATCCTTCAAGGGAGGGTGCCAGGGGGATGGGAACAGTCCTTTTCCAGTGGTGCCCAGTGACAGGACAAGAGGGAACGGGCACAAACGTGACCATAGGAAGTCCCATCTGAACCTGAGGAGGGCCTTCTCTCCTGTGCGGGTGGCAGAGCAGTGGCACAGGCTGCCCAGAGAGGTGGGGGAGTCTCCCCCTCTGGAGCCATTCCAAACCCGCCTGGACGCTGTCCTGTGCCACTGCTGGAGGTGCCCCTGCTCTGGCAGGGGGTGGCACTGGGGGAGCTCCAGAGGGCCCTTCCCACCCCCACCACTCTGTGTGATTTTGTGACACCGCACTCAAGGGATGCTCGACAGAGAGAAACCGTGTTGGGGTTTTGTTTTCCTCTTCCAGCTCGCTCTCCGAGTGGGTTGGGGCTGGGTTTGTCCGTGCGGAGCTCGCAGCCTCACCCGCTCCGCCGGGAGCACGAGCACCTTCAGATGTGGTTTGCCCCAAACTCTCTCGGGTAGAAAAAAAAAAAGAAAAAAGAAAAAAGAGGGCTGTTGATACAGTGGTCGTGGCCCACCAGCTTTGCTCCTGGCCCACCAGCTTTGCTCCTGCCCAGAAGCAGCCGTCGTCCTCGGGTCGTGCCTGGGTGCCCTGTTTACTCCCGGCTGCCTGCGGGGTGAGGCAGACGCCTCTCGGGGTTGGCATCCAGAGGTGTGGTGGAAGGCGCTGGATGGCTGCGCGGCTCTGCCAGCCTCTCCTGCCGGCCCCACGGGCAGAGGACGGTCTCACCCCGCAGCCCCCGGCCGGCTTGTCCTCACTTGTCGGTAGCGACTCGCTTCCCATTCCCTCCTCGCAGCCCTGCAGGTCCTCAGCTAACCTCGTATTTCCTCATTGCTAGGAAATGGCTAATTCCCCCCGGGCTGGTTTCAATGGTTGTGCAGATCCCTCGCCTTTGGCCTCTCACCAGTTTCTCCTTCGGTGGTTAAAGCAAAGCCCCGCAGCCCTCGGGAGCAGCGCTTTCCCAGGCTGCGCAGCCCTCGGTTTTGGCTAGCCGGGAGGACATCCATCCCCTTGGCATCCTCAGATCCCCACGGCATCCTGAGACGGATACCCCGACCGTGCCGGGCGCAGGATTCACCCCCTGCTCCGGCTCTCCGGCCTCTGTGTCCCGTTCACACAGGGCTGAGCCCCTTCTCCGGCTCTGCCGTCGGATCCGGTGGATTCGGAGAGCCTCTGCGGCGCTTTGGCGCTGGCTGTGCCGCGAGCTCCTCTCCCGTTAGGGAACCGCTCACGTCTCCCGACTTGTGTGTCACGGCACAGTTCTCGGAGCCAAAACGCAAGCGTCCATTTCCTCTTTTTTATTTCTTGGTTTCAGGTTAAAAAAAGCCTTTGCGGTATCTCTGCAAACCCTTCGCTGGGGCCGCAGCGCTGCCCGGTCACTCCAGGGCCACCATGCCGAGGTTCGTGCTTGTCCCATAACATCTGCCACCCCTCTGCCTGATCTTTGCCGGTGATCCTCTGGCTGGAAACCCCCTCGTTCCCAGCGGTGCTGCTCCCTCGGGACCGCTTTTCACTCCGGACCTACTATTTAGTTTTCCTGCTAATCACACTGTCTCCTTATCTCTGGGTCACACTGCGCCAGCCGCCACCGCTATTGTTCCCCTGCTGCGGGCTGGATAATAACAGGAAAGACCTCCGGGATTGCAAACCAAAACCTGGCTCGGACTTAGATGACCCAGAGGTTCGCGGCTCCCCGGCACGGACGGCAGCGTGCCACCCTCGCCACCGCAAGCCGGGGTCACCCACCCACCCCAGAGCAGCGGACGATGGTGGGATGCTCTTCGGGGCGGCACAGCGCCGGTCGGCGCATCCCTGCGGCCGCAGCGCCAGGGTGATTCGGGGAAGGGGACGGCAGAGGTGTGGGGACATGGAAAGGGGGGGTGGAGGGGGTGCAGGCAAAGTTCCCCCCCCCTCCAATAACACCCTCCACACCTGATGCTGCTGCGGGTGCTTCCCTGGCCTCCAGCCCGTTCCCAGTGCTGCCACCTTCAGGGACCGACCCCGGCCACCCACCACCCATTTTCCTGCGCAGGGCTGCCCCAGGGTGGGCTCCCCGATCCCCTCCACCCCAGAGGGCTTCCATCTTTCCCCTCCCCCCACCCCCCTCTCTTTTCATACTGCGGCTGCGCAGAGTGAGGCGAGGCTGACATCTCCCTTTCGCCACAGGGGAAACTGAGGCAGGAAAGAGCCTCCCGCAGCCACCCACGGTGCTCCCGCAGGACCCCGCTGCCCGGCTCCCCCGCACCGGCCGCCCCGGGGTGCGGCACACGGGGATTTGCCCTTTGGGACCGTCCCGGCAAAGGAGGAGCGACGCCCCAGGGCAGCAAGTTCTGCCCGCGGGGTCCCCTTCACCCCCATAAAGAGGGGGGGAGGAGGGAGGCGGCCGTCTCCCTTGCCATGCATATTTCGGCGCGAGTGTTTCCGAATATTTCCGGAGGAGGAGGGCGTGTAGTTTTCACAGGCAAATCAGGAAAACCTAGGTGAGGCGGGAGACGGCGTTGTGGAAGGACGCCGGCCGTGCCGGGAGGGTGTTGGTCCGGGATGAGGAAGGCTGCCCAGCAGTTTCTCCTGGCTCAAGTTCTCCCAGCCAAAGTTTGGCCCGAAATGAGGATTTCCCACGCCCAACAGCAGCGGAGAAAGTTTCTCCTCCTCCAGAAATTACACAGTACCCTGAATCCCATCCCTGCCGCTGCTGAGCATCTCTCACGTCCGGGCCCTGCTGTTGCCCGGAGAATAAATTGCTGGCGAGGCAGCATCTGCCACATCTGGGCCGCCGGTGTTTGCCAGAGGGGAGCTGACACCCCCGGAGCACCGCATCCCGCCCGTGCAACCTCACCGCTTGCAAACAAAACACTCGCAGCCCTGAGAAACTACGGCGGCTTCATCAGATACCTCCGCGACGCCCACCACCTCGTGGTCGGGGTGGCTGAAAGACTTTGGGGTTTATTTGTTCCCCTTCTCCGAGCCGCCCCAGAAGAGCCGGTGTTGTCGACCATCCAAGCAGCCGCCTACGCGTATGGCCCCGACACAGTCAGCCCCGGGGGTAGGAGGTGGGTGACCTTTCGGGTCCCCACCAGCCACACTCTGTTTACGACTCTGTGACCTTACCAGCTCCAGATCTACATCTACAGCAAACCCAAGGGGCCGGGGAGGAAAGCCTCCGTCTTCTGGCAGTGGAAGCACCTCGGGCTTCGTGTCTGAATGTCCTCTGCAATCCAGGACCGGAGGCACCACCGCGGCGGGTCCCCAGAGCCTGAACCCCCCCAGCCAAGCACCAGAGTCTCCCCAAGCTCCCGAGACACCGAACTGCAGTGTGGGAGGGTGATGAGCATCAATCCATGTCCCTCAGCCTGGCCAAGCTCAGCACAAGGCTCAAGACCACCGGCAAGGTTTAGGCGTGATTTCGATGGGAACGAGCATCCCCCTTGCCTCGCCACAAGGCATGAAAACCAGGCTGGTGTTCTCCTCCCTATAAGTACATTTATGCTGACATTAATTAGGTGAAAAGAGCTTGAAGAGTTCCCCTTTTAAAAGCCCCGGTGGTCCCTGGGGGGCCGGCGCGCAGCGTGGCTTCTCGGCCCGGCCGCGGCACAGCCCGGTGCACCTGTGGGACTCGCGGCACATCAATCACCCGGTGGGTGACGGGACCTGGTCACAAGACCGAGAGGAGCGGGGAGAAATCACCCATCACCTGACAGCACCCGGAGGGACACGGCCCCGGTTCCCCGCAGCGTGCCGGCGGGGTTTCGGCACGCCGTGCACGGGGATGGGTGCGCGTCTCCGGCTCTCGGCATCGCACAGCGCCAAAGGGGACGGGGGGCAGCGGGAGATGGGGGCTCTCGGCGCTCGCACGGGCGGCTGTGTTTGTGCTCCTGCTAAAGGGAACACTGCCACCACTTTCTTGGTGTGGGTATTATGGGCATTAAACCTGGCTAGGACACCATTAAATAATGTCAGGGTTTGTCCCAACCTCTGTGCATCCCCGGCGCGGGGGGACGGAGACAGGTCCCAGCCCACCCTGCCTGGGCGTCACGGCGTTATTCCTCCTGTTATCCCTGGGGTTAACGAGGCAGCCGGTTCAGGGGCCGAGCTGGAGGCTCGGCCAGCTCTGCCTCCCTCACTTCATTAACGTGACGAGCTTTCAAAACGCAGGGGCAGCGGTGTGGGACACTCCCCGGCGGTTTTGAGGAAGGGGGCCGCATCATTTCATGCGTGCGGATCCGTCCTATGAATCACTGATGCCAGCAATGGTTATTTACATTACTGAGACACCCCAATCAGGATGGGGTTCACACGGCCTAAGAGTGTGGGATGACCAAAATAAGCGAAAGCTCTCGGCTGCAGGCTCCATCCAGCCCAAGCCGTAGTTTAAAACCATTCAGAGCATCCCAGGTGAGATTTTTATTTTTTTTTTTACTCCCTTTGGGTAAACTACTCCGCTCGGGACGCTCCGACCCATTAAGCTGAGCTGTAACTAAGCCAGTCCAACCCCCACGCGCAGCCGTTTTCATGCCAGTCTAAGGCTGCCCTCGGTTTATTTTGGCTTGAGGCCGTTCCCCATCAATTGGCATCAAACCACTATTAGTAACCGAGCCGGTGGCCGTGCGGGATGAGGCCGTTCTCACCGGCTGGGTTTAGCGGCACGCCTCCCTCCGAGCCCGGCTCCTCGGCTAAACCGGGCCCTTAATGACTCAGGAGCTTTGAACCGGGCTTAAACCCCGCCGCGAGGGCTTTGGGGCGTTATCGCTGCGCCCGCAGCCCCGGCAGCCCGGATTCGGCGGGGGACGGCTGCGTTGCCGGCGGGGAGCAGATGCCACACGGGTGAGGAGAGGGTACGGGTGCGCCGTCATACTCCCGTGGCACCGTCACCCCTCTGCCCACGGCGCGGGGGGCCGATAGCCACCCGGGTGGGCACGAGCCAAACGCGGGGCTGGGACGCCTGGCACCCACTGGGATGCCGGGATGCTCCGTCACGGGGCGAGGAGCCGGGCCAGTGCCCGCTTGCTCCGGTGCAGCAATTTCCCCCCCCTGCAAGCCTCGCCGGTGCCTGCCAATAAGGCCCAGCAATAAAGTCAGGAAGCCACTGGGAAGTGTGGAGGAACTGGAGAGGAGCGGTGGTGGTGTTGCTGCACACTCTTGGCAGTCGAGGAGGGGTGGCTCGATTTTGGGGGTGGGGGGGGTG
>VUYV01000083.1:1723163-1734030 GCA_008711295.1 Anarhynchus alexandrinus | reverse complement strand
CCCCGCCGCCGCGGGACCCCCGGCCCCCGGGACCGGCCTCTGCGGCTCGCTCTCGCCCCCGAGGCACGGCACAGCCCGCGGCGGCGCTCGGCCCGCCAGGCCCCGGCTTCTCACCGCGGGCGCTACCGGGCCTGGCGGCCTAGGGGGGACCTAGGGCTGGCCCTGAGCGGGCCCCGGGGCTGGTCCGGCGGGGGCCCTTGTGATGGTAGGCCGTGGACCCGAGCTGGGCCCCGGTGCTGGCCCCGAGAGGGCCCCGGTGCTGGTCCGGCTGCGGCCCCGGCCTGGGCCCCGGTGCTGGCGGTGCTGGCCCCGGGCTGAACCCCGGTGCTGGCCATGAGCTTGGCCCCGGTGCTGGCCGGGTGGGGGCCTTGGTGTTGGTTGGGCTTGGACCCGAGGTGGGCCCTGGTGCTGGCTCCGGGCCGGGCTCCGAGCTTGGCCCCAGTGCAGGTCCAGCGGGGGCCCCAACCTTGGCCCCAGTGCTGGCCCTAAGTGGGCCCTGGTGCTGGTCCAGCGGGGGCCCCGAGCTTGGCCCTGGTGCTGGCCCCAAGTGGGCCTCGGTGCTGGTCCAGCAGGGGCCCCGAGCTTGGCCCTGGTGCTGGCCCCAGGTGGGCCTCAGTGCTGGCTGGGTTTGGCCCTGGTGCTGGTCCTTGAGCTGGCCCCAGTGCTGGCCCAGTGGTTTCCCTGGTGCTGGCTGGGCTTTGCTCTGGTTCTGGGCAAGCTTGGCCCCGGTGTAGCTGCCCCGAAGCTGTGTCTGTAGGCACATACACAGTTTATGGGTGTTTAATGGCCCGTGCCCCCTGCAGCTGCTGCCTGTCCCTTCCCCAGGCCATGGCGGGCCCAGCCCGCATCCCAGGTATGGGGGACCACCAGCTGAGCCCCTTCACCCCCCTGCTCTCCCACCTCCCTGCACCCAGGTGCTGCTGCGGGGCAAAGGGTTCGGTGGGGGGGGGGTCTCCAAAAGTCTGCGGCAGCTCCATGGGGCTGAAACGCTGTAAAACTGCCTTCAAAGCCATTAAAGCTTTTTTGTTAAAAAAAAAAAAAGAGAAAGTTCCCACGTGTGTTTGAATCAGACTTGTGAAAGGCTCGGTTTGGATCCCACGGTGTCTTTGGCGTGCTGCTTCTGCGCGTCTCCCCGCCACTTATTTAGACTAATTATATTAGAAATTGATCTTGACTGCCGTGCGTAATTTCTCATCCTGGATGGTCCCATAGAGCCAGTGCCGTTATGAGCGGTGAAGGATGTGATGGTTTAAGGAGAAAAAGGCCTTCCCTTGCCTGACGCTCTCAGGCTGAGTTTGCCAGGGCAGGCACAGGGTGAAAACTGAAGACTTTTTTGGGTTGCGAGTGGGGGAAGTTGTGGTCTGGAAATGTACTTCAACAATATAATGATGCACACACAGGTACCTATTAAAATGGGGCCTTTGGTTAAAAATACACACTTATCCGCTGAGTTAATTTTTGTTCTGCTTTACTCATCTCAGAGCAGCCATGATTATAGACAGCGTTGGGTAACGAGGGTCTCGGAGCCACCTTTTGCCTGGGCTGTCCTCGGGCACTCTGCGGGCAGCATGGCCCAGGGACTGCCTTTGGAAAGCTCAACCCAGTGGAAGAGACCTGCTCCGGGAGGGGCTGCAGAGCTGAAAATGTAAGAAAAATACTCTCTTCCCATGATGGATGTGGAGTAATTTGGGTGCAGAGTAACGACACTTCCCCTCGGTGCTTTCCAGTGTCCATCCGGCCACGCTGCTCCCAGGCATCTCGCCTGGAGACCCGCAGCTTATGGCATCTGGTGGCTTCCCTGCAATACACGTGGCTTTTGCTGAGATATTGAGTGTTTTTGCCTTTTGCTGGGGAGGAATAAAAGGTCATTGCCGGAAGGAGGGAGGGGGACTTGGTACTCTGCTGAAATCTGAGTCTCCTCTTTCTTCTCCAGCAGCGTCAGTCCTTCGGCGTGTCGTGGCTCCGCTTACGCGTGAACGCGAGGGGCTCGCACCCGGCAGCGTGTCAGAGACACAATCGCTCTCAGTTCGGCCTGGCCGGCTGACCCTCCTGGCTGATAATTCCCGCCTCGGATGAATTGCCCTATTCATGGGGCGGGGGGCGAAGTTCAGCGCCCGGCTGGCAGGGCCGGGCTCGGCGTGACGTCCGCCTCGCCGCCGCAGCGAGGGGTTACGCTCCCGCCGGCAGCGCGCAGCGGTAACAAATGCCAGCGTGTGTGCCGGGGTCGTGCCCTGCTCCTCAAACGTCACAGTGAAACATGTCCGGCCCTGATGCTGCTGCTCCGCTGTCCCCGCGGAGGGAGCGAGCTATGTTCCAGCCCAGCGGGGCGGGAGGTCGCTTTGTGCAGCAGAGCGTGTTTGCTTAGTTTGCACGTGCGTCTCTCTCCGGCAACGGGTACCGTTAAACCCGGGGCGTTGGTTAAAACCCCTTTTTGGTAGGGGTCGGCTATTGCAGCCAATCAAGGGGATGGAACTTCATCCTCAGCTCTGTCCTGCAGATCACGCCGGGGAAGCGGCATGTAACTCTGTCTCCAGTTTCGCTTCTGTACACTTGTTAACTTAATTAATTTTATGCGAAGGCCCGTGTGAGATCCCTAGAGATTAAAGGGCAACGAGGCTGTTTGCAAGCGGGATGGTAAATGCCTTGTTGAGTTGTGCGTGGTTGATTCTTTGCTTTCCCTTGCTCTTTGCGGATGCTTGATGGGTCAGAGCTCCCTGCGCCGCGTCGGGACTGGGAACGCGGCGACCGACGCAGGAAAACTTTGCTCCAGAGAGCAAAGCATAACCCACTGGTGACAGAAGCTGGATTAAACCCCCGAATTCCCGACTCCTGCGCCTAGGCAACTAGGCAGTGCTGTATTTCTAGGCTAAGCTTTATTTAGAGCAGGAGTAGGCTTGTTTTGGGAAACAGCCTTGCATGGACAGATGAGATGTTTTCTAAATCTTGGCGGAGCTCGGTGGCTTCCTTTAGGCTTTTGGGCTGTGGATTGGGGTCTCTTGAACATATCCGTATCCCCCTCTTTCTCACCGCTCACCTGCAGCCGTGTGTTTTGGAGGAGAGAGGGGAAAATACTCCAGCGATTACCTTGGCCATCGCTCCTTTTAAAAAAATAAAGAGAAACAGAGTGATGGATTTTACTGTATCATCACCCTCAATTTCCGCAAGCGTCTAATTTGTGACCACCTAAAGGATTTTTTAAGGTTCGTGGAACCGCATAAAAACCAAATGTTGTTGCAGCTCATAACCAGCCTCCCAAATACCTCCTCTTTTGCTTTCCCAGCTCCTGCAGGTGATTTTCCAAACGGGAAGGGGGTTTTAGTAGCGCGACAGCTCGCTCCGCGAGTGCTGCCTCTCGGCACCGCTGCAACAGCTGGTATTTACTGGGAGGAAAAAATATGTTAAGCAAATGTTGATAGTGAGGCAGTGCGAAGCACGTGTTTTCGTGTTGCACTGCAGCGTATTATTGGTCTGCATTGGGGGGTTGCCGTTGCCGGACTGCTAAACCATATGCCTCTTGGCAGGGAGCGCTCGCTAAGTGGACTAAGGAGCTGGCAGCGATTTACAGTGGGGAGTGGAACTGTGTGGTTGTGCGATATTGAACTCCCCAGATCTTTATCGGATGCAATCCAGAGTTAATGTGAATGTGTTTTCTGAAATATTCGGGGACGGAGGCGAGGAAGAGGAGGCTGGAGTTGGGCCGCCTGTCTCGGAGTGGGGGGGTCGGCTGGATGGATTTACGCCTGCTGGGAAGGGAAGAGGGGAGCGCGGGGCGGTGGCAGGCGTAGCTGGGCTGTAGTGTAATAGCAGGTTTGTTGGTTATTCATTTTGTTTTCCGTGTTTTGGAGCTGTGCTGTGACCACGTTGGGCAGGTGCGATGCAAACACAGACCAAGGCGCCGTTTTCTTTCCAGTGAATCAATATTGATATTTTTCGGAGCCCAAATTGCACTCCCATCGTGGTCAATGGCAACGCTCCCCCCCTTCTCTCCGGGTTTCAACGATACCGGGATTTGGAGATGAGCACGGGATAAAATTAGATTGGATGAAGCAACTGGATACCAAAGCGGTGAGCTCCCAAACACCTCCCTGCACGGCGCTGCCGCGTGTAGCACCCGTGCAAGGCGGTTTGCGCATCCCAGAGGTATTATCGCAGCGAAACCGAAACGCCGGCGTGCCCTTCTGCAAGCCGGGCAGCGCCGGCACCGGGGCTCGCCGCAGCATCTCCCGGGGTGGAGCAGCCGGCGAGAGCCGCGCGCCGCATCCACCGCCGCGGTGGGAGATGGCAGCGCCTGGCGTGGTCCTCGGAGCGCGATTAGCACATGGTTGTTTCTTAATTATTATTTTTTTTCCGCCTTCTTTGTACAGGTAGCTAAAAAACAGTGTTATAGTTGAGCCACAACCGTGTTTCACAACCATGCTTAAAATGGATATTTTTGTAGCATAGTCAGGGCCTAAAACAGCCTTGCAAAATTCTGCTCGCCCACGCGCCTGGCGTGAGTAATTTTCTTTTGATGGGTGAGTAAAATATCATTATTTTTTTCATGCTCATCTTGGAATGGGTGGGAGAGTAGATTCTGACATTATTTTTGATTTGCTTAACACTGACACCGCGCTTGGCTCTGTGCAAGATGCAGAGATACGAGCAGCCCCTGCTCCGAAGAGCTCTTGCCGTCTGCGCGCACCTCTCCGCTGCCGAAGTTGAGGAAGGCGCCTTGTTTCCCTGCGCTGACCTAAACCAACATAAAATGGATGTTTACGTCTTCTTTTTTTTTTTCCTTCTCCCCTGCTGCAGGGGCTCACCCTGACATCCATTTGTGGCGTAATGCCTACAAGTTCATAGGGATGGGGTTGAAAGGCAGGTGGGAGCGCACGCCTGCGGGGATGGAAGCGTTTATTTCCGAGGGACCGTATCCCCACGTCGCTCCTCTCCCTGCCCCTCGCCGCCCCGTGACCTCCCCAATCGTCTCCACCGAAGAGAAAACCCAAACCAGAATTTGGCGCAGAGTCTCCCTCGACATAAGCTGTTTGTGATCCGTTTGAATAATTTTTTCCTTTTTTTGCCTTCGCGCTGTGTTTGGAGCGGTTGCTATGAGTTCCTGCGAGGCGGGGGGGAGCGGGGTGGGACGGTGCATGCAGTTTCCATGGACACGATGTAGTACAGCGAGGCATCCGGAGCGATGCTCGAGATTAATGTCTAACCCGCGTCTGCCTTCGTGCCTTTCTCACCTGGGCAGTGCTGGGATCCCCCCCCTCCCCGGCACTGGGGCAGCCCACACGGCCACGGATTTGCAGCTTTTGGTGTTTTTTTTAGGAAGCCCAAAGTTGTGAGACCCGTGGTTGGGGTGCCCAGGCTTGGTTTGCACGTGCGCCCTGCCAGCCTTGCCTCTCCTCGGGTCCTGGGCAGGCGGCTTTCAGCGCTTGTTAGGACTCAGGAACACTAATGAGATAATTACTCCTGCTTCATACTGATGGTGGTCGCAGCTGCCCTTGAACTTCCAGGGTGCCTTGGCTTTCCCATATCACTTTATGGAAAGCTCGCTCAGTAACGGTAATGAGAAAGTGGAAGTTATTACCTCCATGTTCGCATCCTTCCTTGGATGCTCTCTGACCTTCCTCTTGATGTTTGCAGGAATGCTTTGATCTCTCCTGGATAGCAGCCAGTCCTGTGAACGCACAGGTCTCCTGGCTGCAAGTACACCTCCAGCCCAGTCTTCTCCCGACGGAGGAGCTTGGCACAACCTGGGCGAAGGGAAGGACGGGCCACCGAGCAGAGCAGGGCTTGGGGAAGGGCCCCTGCGTCTCGGAGGGGGAATTTCTGGGGTGGCTTAGGGCCATCAGGTATAAACGGATGGTTTTGTAGAGGCCCTCGGCATACCACATGCTAAAATCTTTGGGAAGACGGCCCTCGGTGGGTTGGGGTCACCCATCACGGGAGACTGGGTGTCATCCTCCTGGCTGCAGGCAGAGAGAGGTTTCTTTCCGGTGAAAGGATTGAGATTTTTGGTGGAAATTCAAAGAGTGAGAAGCTCTGGCGGAAATCCAGGCAGCGCCGGCTCGCTGGCGCTTGGGGTTTCGATGGGGAAAAAAAAACCAACCCCAAAACCCTGAAACTTTCCATGGGAAGCAGGTGCTTTTCACAAAACAGGAGTTTAGTCGGTGGTCTGACAGTGGTGGTGTTACCGATTAAAAACCGGTCGTTACCACCGGTTCGTACCACGTTTAGACCCGTGGGTCCCTGGCAAACGCCGCCCGTGGCAGAAATAGTGATTTGGATGGTGCGCGGTCGCCAGAGACTCGGCGTCACTGCTCCTTAGTGTCTGGGTAATTAACCTCCAAAACGCAGTGTGAGCGAGCACAGTGCCCCGGCTTCACCTCTCCCTGCCCCTTCCCTCGCGTGCCATGTGTCCGTCCGTCTGTCCGTGTCCTTCCCTCCCTCCCCAGCGCTGGTTCGGCAGCGAGCGGTTGGGCTCGGCATCCCCAGGGCCGGCGGCTTACCAGCTGTGGGTGACAACGCTTGGTGCTTATCCCTTGCTTATCTGCGAGGGGTCTTCTGGGACCTGATTAGGGGTTGTGAAGCGATGTTCTGTGATGTGCTACGGGGGAAAGGGTCTCATCCATCCACCCGTTATTTATCCCCTGCATGTGCTCTGAACACCGGCCGGGCTCCCCAGCCTCCCCGCCGCCCGCTCCAGGCTGAGGATGGAGCCAAAGTTTGGTGTCCTGCTCGGTCCAACGCGGCAAAAGGACCATCGCCTCCCTAAATTAGCAATGATTTAGTCTGATTCACGCCGGCAATTCCTGCGTGCCTTCGTTTCAGGGGACTGGCGGAGAGTGGGAGGGGGAGCTACATGTTTTAAACTCCAGCTCCCCGCAGACCTCATTGAGCTGTATTCCCCCCCTGCCTGCGAGGTTTGTTTGCAACTCTCCTGTGCATCCAGAGGAGAATTAACTGCTTTGGTGTGTGGCCCTGGGTTTGCGCATGGAAAAGCCAAGTAAATATATGACATTGCTGGGGAAACTTCAGAGAAAATTAGCCACAGCTTCTCCCACCTTCCCCTCCCTGGGGTTCCTGAGCATCCCCGAGTAGAAGCTTGCAGGATTCTCTCCACCCACACTTTTTTTCCTACTTTAAGCTTTTCCCACCTCCTCCCTGCAGTGTTTTACCCTCCTCCCTCCCAGCTGAACCCCACCGCTTTCCCAAACTCCCGGTGACCTCCCCGGAGGGGTGCGGGTGGCCGATTTGGGCCAGGGGCCGGGATGCTCCCCCGGCCCTGCGGCGCGGGGGGGACCGGGGTGGGAACGCTCCGGCTGTGACTCAGTGCGCTCGCGCTCTTCAGGAACGGGATTTCAAGGGATTTCACACCCCAAACACAACCCCAGCTTTCTCTCGCTCAGCAGAAATGAGAGATGGAAAAAAATGCACTGATTCTGGTTTTTCTTCGGTGTATATAGACCCGTGCTCGGCTTTTAGGGTAACGGTGATAACCGTGCCACGCCGGTAATCCATGGCAGTAAAAGATAGCGACCCATCTCCAACTTATTTGCATTATGCCTATCGTATGTTTTCTAAACAGAATAAAACACCCGGTGGCTCTTAATTTAAGAAAAATGGTTGTAATGCTGCTGTATCAGGCACGTGTTGTCCCCCCCCAGTTTCGCAAGCTGGGATGCCAACTCATGGAGGGGCAAAAATCCTCATTGCCGGCAGCAGCTCGCCGTCGCATTTCGGAGCGCGGGGTGTATCCATTTGTTTTAAAAGCTCAGATAAGATCCCTACCTCTCATCCTTTTTTTCTTCCTTACTGCTTTTGTTCCTGCTTCTGCGTCTTTCTCTCCCCCCCCTCACAGAACCATATTAAAAAGCGAAGATTCAGAAACCAGGAAGATTATCTCAAATTGTAAAATAGCAACAACAACAAAAAAAAAATTGGTGTATAGACATTACTTGCATGGGGTTATTTTTTAGAGGTTTTACCGAGACAGACATAATTAGCCAACTGGCATCACGATGCTAATAGAGATATTTACTGCTTCAAAGTGTATTTGCGGCGTTGTGCAGTGCTCCAGTGACTTTCTTTTGTTCTGGAAGAAAGTAACTGGGATTTTTTTTTCCCCCTTTCCCCTCTGCGGTGCAGCGGAGATGGGGGACGGGACGGGACCCCCTGTGCTCCCCACTGCCTTCCCCTCGGCTGCTGCCTGCGCTGCTGTCTCAGTGGTACCCAACCCATCCCGATTCACGGCTTTGCCCTGCCCATTCCCCGCATCCCTCTTTTACTACCAGAATTGCCTTGATTGAACCCAGCTTGCCAGCGAGCGATGGTCGGGATTGCTTCTCCGAATAACCCTCCTCGGCAGGGTTGGCCAGACAAGGGAGAGGGGAAGATTGTGTGCAGGTAATGCTTTAATCGCCCTTTTAATTGTGCTTACCCGCTAGGAACCAGCCTAGCTCCAGCTCGAACCCTGCGCTTGCCCCAACGCTGCCGGAGGTTGCCCAGCAGCCGCCGTGGCTCGTCGGGCAAGCTGGTTTTTTTTGGGGTAACTCACTCCTCTGGGTAAAGACCGCATCTTTTTCTTCTCCTTCCACCGAGATAGGTCGATGCCATCACTTCCAAAAACATCGAGTGACGGCACCTGGCTGCGGATGGGACAGCCTGTGCCTGCGAGAGTACGGGAGGTGCCTCATTTGAGTTTATATTTGACCTATGTAAGAAAACACAAAGAAAAAACCCCTTATTTCTCTCTTTTTTTTTTTTGCTTTTTTTCCTGTAAGGCACCACACACCCAGTTATTGACAGGGTAATTATATACCAGATGAGTGTTTGTTTATAAAAGAAGTGTGATTCACGGCTGCCGGGCTTGCCACAGGAGCTGGAAAGGGTTAACAACCCTAAAATTATATCGGTCCGACCGGAGAACCATAAACAGGAAGTTCTCCAGAAAAATTTAAATTTAAACCTGGTGACTCAGGTTGGCTTGCGCTCCCTGAGCCACTTGGGAGGTACGCACGGGGTTGCAGCCCCGGCTCATTACCGGTGGCTAATTACACCGTTGGTTTGAAAACAGCGGCGAAGATGGGCAGGAGCGGGGCCGGGAGGGATGGGGTTGGCGGATAATCTTGGTTTTGCTTCGTCGGGGTGGACGGCGCGGCGCTTGGGCGCGAGCGCTTTCCCCCATCGCGTGGCCTTGCTCGTAGCTGGGGGGGGTTTGCAGCGATAAATCAGTCATCGTCGCTTTTCGTGTTCTGGCCTTTAAGACATACTGCTCTTCCAATCCTTTTAGAGTCGGTGGTCAAATAGTTTTCCGCCAGCGTGTTTTCTTTTAATTTGCAAGCAGAAAATGGCCTAACATTGCTTTCCGTATAGAATATTATAGTGGTGAACCGCGAGAAGAAATAAAATGGGACTTCAGGACCGTTACTCAGTAAAAGAAAGGGTAAGGCTAATGCCAAATAGATCGACGCTGACCATGTTAGCCTAATAAAGGGTTCTCTGGGGTTCCGCGGTGCGATCGAGCGGTGTTATAATGGCACCGGTGTGGGGAACCTTGTAGGTAAAGCTGATGAGAAAGAAAAGAGAAACAGAAAGAAACAATGCGGGAATTTGGACTGGTCCAAGAGGGGACTCGGGCACCTTCCCAGGAAGCGCCTGGTGCGGATTTGGGGTGGGATGCCGACCGGTGAGCTATAAGCATCTCTGGGCAAAGATACTCCTATTTCACTATGAGACCAATTTTTTCTTTTTAGTTCTAGAGGTGCTGCTTGGTTAAAGCATCTCATCCAAAATCTCCCAACGCTTTCTGCAGAAAGAGAGTTTTTGGATGAGATGCTTTAACCAAGCAGCGCTTCTTTAACTTAATTAAATACATTGAAAGCAGCAGTTGAATTCCTGGATTTTTATTATACTGATAGGTGAAAGAAATCCAATTATTTTCAGGACGGCTGCATGGCTGTAACCATCTGACCCAGCCACCCTTACATATGTTGTGTAATTTATTTTGAGTACTCTTCACCTTTGAGCTAGCTCGCGTGGGGAAAATCATTCAGGTAACCCAGATTTTACTAGCAACCATATTAAGGATTTTAAGAATGAAGGCTGTTCTGCTGGCAGGTGAGCCGCTCCTACAGCTGTTGTATCAGAGAAATCCTTTGAAGCAGCTCACAGCTCCAGACACTCGGGTTGTTACTTTTTTTAATATCCTCTTTCTAAATATTTACAGGGTTTGTTTTTTTTTTTTCCTTTTTTTTTTTTCCTTCCCCTTCTGATTTGTTTTTAAACATAGCGTGTTCTTCAGCCGCTGATTTTGCCAAGGAACGCCTGGAGCATCCATTGCATTTATTTGCCTTACGAGGACGGTGGGAGGGTGGGGAAAGGGGGGGCTGGAGATGGAGGTGCTGACCTCGGGGGGGGACACCGGCTCTCGGAGGGGGAGCACGCTGCACGAAAAGGGGTGCTGCTGCCCCGGGACAAGCCCTGCTCACCCCAAAACCCATCACCGAGGACGAGACCCGTGGGGCTGGGCTGTTTGAGGCCGGCATCGCTTTGCTTACACGTTCCCTCTTCTCTCTTTTTTCCAGGATACCGTTCAAGATCGGGCAGCCCAAGAAACAGATTGTACCCAAGACAGTGAGTAAACCAGTTCCCCCTTTTTAGATCCAGCCTTTGATCATGTGGCTGATGAGTCAAGCCGGCACTTTGACTCGTCCCATTTTGCGAGCGTGTGCGTGTGCGCGCGCGTGGGAGGGAGATGTGAGCGAGCAGAACCTGTTGCCGCGTGTGACCAGCGCTCGGTTCCTCGTGCGAGGAGTGAGGGGGAGCCCCAACCGGGGAGAGTATTTTGGTTTGGGATCTGTTTCTTTTTTTTTTTTTTTTT
>VUYV01000083.1:1709217-1723133 GCA_008711295.1 Anarhynchus alexandrinus | reverse complement strand
GGGGGTGGGGGGGATGAGGGGAAGAGCTATTTTGGTCTGGCACAGTTTTCCTCGGAGATGGCTGAACGGGCTTCCTTCCTTCCTTCCTTCTTTCAGCAATGGCTTGTTTGTTCATCCTTTCTGAGCAGATGGAGGAGGAGGAGTGGTTCAGATCGCTGAATATAACTGTTTCCAAAGAAAGGCTTATAAGCTGAGATGCTTAGTGCTCGGGCGTGAATTAATTTGTGCTGCACAGCATTTGCTTTAAAAGCAAATTAAAAAAGCATTTTGTATTCTCGTGTATTTGAGACTCCTATCCCAAGTGCTGTTGCTTGCAGCTGGCTGTGGTATTTTCCCTCCTTAAGCAGATGGTCTTTGCCTTTGTCCCGTGCAAAAAAAGCTGTGGGACCTCACAGTAGCCGTCCCTGAAAACTAACCTGCATACCTGCTCTAAAATAAGTACCCCGACAGCGAGCACGGTGGAGACCTTGTCTTTGTAACGGCATTGGTGACCTAATCCCTTGAACAGACGAACATCTCTGATCCTTCCTCCCTGGGACACTCAGCGCAGCTAATTCCTCAGGATGCGTGGGCACTCGTGTTTACGGGGGTTTCTCCTTGGGACATGACATTTTCCCCTGGAGACAGAGGGCTAATTCTGCCACTCCCTTTATGGTTTGATTGTCATGTTTTATTTTAAAGGATTTGGTAGTTGTCTGCTGCCGTAGAGCAGCAATTTTCTGTAACGGCTCCAAACTGTCAGTACAAAATTTAAGCCAGGCAGGCGATGAAGACAAGGACTGATAAAATCCTTCAATGGGTTTTGCATCTCTTCGGCTGCCCTTTTTCCAGGGGCTGGTGCTGCTGCCTGCGGTGCCCCGGGAGAGGCGGCCCACCAGCCTCAGGTCTTCATACCCATTCCCGTTCGGTTCGGGAGACCCCACATTGCTTTGCTCCACGAAATTTTGCCTCTCATCCTCTTCCCCGGTGTTTCCAACACCAGTGTCCTTCCAGGCTGCTGCAAGAACCAACTGCTCTGCGGCTCTGGGTGTCTTGGCCAACTCTCTTGGATGTCTCCATCCCACCCGTTCTCACATCCAAGTTGACTCTATTTTCTCTCTCGCCAGCGCTTGCCTATTTCCCTCTGCTCCTGCTGGGTTTGGTGTAGCGAGAGGTTTGTCTGAAAGACCCCTGTCTCCCCTGCGCCGTGCTGCTGAAATCGGCCGTCCCCGAGCTGCGGCGGGAGCTTGGGCTCGGTGCAGATGAACGGTTGCACCTTTGAGAGCTTGCCTTCCCCTGAGCTGCTGGTATGTGCTGTTCTGAGGCAGTTGGCAAGCATCACTTTTTTATATATATATATGTGTGTGTGTGTATTAAATAGAACAGCTCAGAATATCCGGCAGGCAGAGGTTCATTCAGCAGCGCGAGCTGCTGAGGTTTCCAGGCCTTTTCCCCTTCCTCCCTCCCTTCTTTCCTTCCTTTCTTCCTTCCTTCCCCCTCTTCCTCAGCTCCCCCAAGAGAACAACAAGTTTTTGCGTCGACAGCTCAGTAGCTCGGAGTCGGATGCCGAGTTTTAAATGGCTTCCACTTGCCGTGTGTTGACGATGATGCCGATCCTCTCCAGGCAGCAGATACGTGGAAAGCAGAAAACAGGAAGCCCAAAGCTTCGCAACCTCACAGTAAGTGTAAAGTGCAGCTCTTCAAAGAAGAACAAACGGCAGGAAACCACCGATCTCCCCTGGGAGCGAGGCGTCCCGCGTCGTGCTGGGGGGAGCGTCGGGGCTGCTTTGTAGCTTTAGCGAGCTCGAGGCCCCCAACTTCACCTCCCAGTTGCAGGCTGAGACGCACCATCTGTGCGGGCTTTTTGGGAACAGCGGTAGCAGCCGAGGTCTGTGATATTCCAGATGTTGGCCTCTGGAGCCCGCCGCAGGAAGCGGGAAGGTGGGGCATCTCCAGGGCTGCATCCCAAGCCGATCAGAAGGGAAGTGGTTGCGGGTAGAGGATCTCCCACTCACAGAGATTGGACCACAAAAGAGGAGGGGGGTGAGGGGGGAGGAAGAAAAGAAAGAAAAGCAAGCGTTTGTTAGGATCTAACTTATTTGGCTCGCCACGAGGCGTGTAACGCGAGCGCAGGAGAGGGGAGAATCGCTTTGCCGAGAGAGGCTTCGCTCGCCAGCGAGCCTTTTTTTCTTTTCTCGATGAAACGATGCTGGGGCTGGTGTCAAATCTAGGCCGGCAGTAGTACTGAAAAGCAATTTGCCTGGGCTGCGGAGGGAATTAGTCATGACTCCCTATGCCCACTCGCTTCTGATCCTTTGAAGAAGGGCATGGTGTCAGCCACAGTTTAGCTCTTCAGGTAGAAGGAAAACCCCCCGTAGAAAATATCGGCTGGTGAACTGAAGTGATCTCCCGCCCCCCAGACGTGCCTCTGCTTTGTTTCCACCTTAACCTGGGCAAATCCAATTCCAGACGGCGTAATCTCTCCCCTCCTCTCCCCTGAAAAGAGCAGCTGTCACCGGGCTCGCCGAGAGGCCGGGAGCCGGGTGGGAGGATCTAATGCGCAGAGAAGGACCTGCTGTCAGCGGAGCCGCAGAGGACACAGTAACACAGCCCAATTAAACTAATGCCCAGTGATAGGAGTTAAACCTGTTAGAATTATATCTCTCTGCAGAATGTTTATTGCTCAAATCCGATGCGGCGATGAAGCCTCTTACGGCAGAGATGTTCTTCCCTCCCCCGGCACAACTTCGGTCCGAGCAGAGGTTACGCTGGAACCAGAGCTGCGGTTGTCTTCCGAGCTCTCTTGCGGCTCCGGCTCGCTGAAGTTCATCTGCGTCACCCCGGGGTTGTACCCTGCTCTTCACCGGGGCTTGGGTTATCCGAGCCGGCAGGTAGCCGGGAAGAAGAGCCGGCCACGCGTCCCCACGGGGCGCGGAGCCGGGTGGGAGGCTGGAGGAGCCCGCCAGCTCCCATCCCCTCTTGGGACAAGGCAACCCAGTGCACGAGCCCCTTCCCGTCACCCAGGTTTTACCCTTTCCTCCCTCCCTGCCTGGGCAGCACTCTGGCCTGGGCTGACTCAGATGGTTCGCCTTCCTCCTCCTCGCTGGCTAACCTCGGGTGAGTCAGCTTGGCAGGGAGCGGAGACCTGAGCTGTGGGCCCGCGCGCCTGCCAAACCTCCCTTCCTTGACTCATCCCAGCAGCTCTGCCTTCCCCAGGGATGTCGGACGGAGGAGCTCCATGAGCAGGAGGATTCCACTGCAGCTGCCGACCGGCAGAGCTTTTCCATCGGGCTCCACCGGCGAGCTGGGAATCCCAAAATAACGGAGTAAATGTCGTAGAAATGGTGGGGTGAAATCAAGGGGCGCCAGTTAAAGAATTATACTCATTTTCACTCTCTTCCTTCCATCTTCAGCGGGATGTAGGCAGTCTCCGTGGTTCAGAGGTACATCCTTTTTCCCTTTTAGCCTGCCGCCTAAGCAGCCTGTCTTCAAACTTCCTTGCTGGGCGGGCGTTTGGAGAGCTTGCGGGGTGGTGAAGCCCCGGGTACCCCCACGCTCTGCAGCCTTGCCCCGGCTCGGGGCTCCGCTCTCGGACGCAGAGTGAGCGTTCACCCACGTTACTTGCCCTGAATCTCCTCTTGCTTGATGGGATGGCAAAAGCTCAGCAGAAGTTCCAGGTTATAGCAGAATTTCTGGCCTAATTATAAGGGTTTCTTTTTTCTTTTTTTTTGGAGAGGAGGGAGGAGGAAGCGTACGCTTTCCTCTTTTTCCCAAGACCCACGAAGAGGCTGAGACCACTGGAACATGTAGAAATCAGCTCGTCCTCCTCCTCCAGGAAAAGAAATTAACCTCAGGGGAATAAGAAGGTTCATCACAGTCCCTTATTTCCATCTCTTTGTAGTGTTGGCTTTGGTCTTGCTTCGTTGCCTTGTAACCATGGTGTCGATTATGATATTGCCCTTAAAGCGGGAGGGATGTTATCGCAGGTGGAAGGCCCAGTGTTTGCAAACAAAAAAAAAAAACTGGGTGAAAAAGAAGAACGTTGTTTTATTTCGATGCTTTTAAGAACTCGTCGTTCTTTATGTAGATTTAAATAAAAACCCAGAGACGTGCGATCTTGCATTAACTAGCCCGTATGCCTAGAAGAAAAAGCGTTCAATACAGAAACACGTTTTGATTTTTGAGTTTTCAGAGAGGCTGCAGAGGAGTGGGATTATTTTAATAATACGGAAACTTCCCTTCGGGATATTGTAATTTTCTCGCCTGTACTTCTCGTTCTCGTTACCCTTAACGTGATAATCCTATCCATTGCCTTTTGCCGTAAGTGGCGGGTGCGCGCGGCCGTTGACGATCGCTACCGGGCGCGGGAATTACTGCGCGCTCTGCGAAACGCGCTTGGCTTGCTCTCAGCCTGTCCTCCTCGGCAAACTCTGATCCGCCGCTCGCCGCCGCTCGCCGCCGCCGGGGAATCGGCACGGTGGGAGCACGTGAGAGCGGCATCTCCTCCGCCTGCTGCGCGGGGGGCCCTGCTCCTCGCCGCTGGTGTGGCGGATCCGGGCTCCCGCGACGCAAACGAGAGCGGCGGATGACTGGGAGGGCTACGCCAGCCTGCAGGCTGTGATGACTGGTAGCCAGTTGCTACTGTGGGCGTGAAAAATAAGAGCAATCCTCGGGCAGCTGTCGCTGCATAGATGGCACTGGAGATGTGAGTCAGGCTGAAGTGCCGCCTCGTAGGTTCACCTCCATCATCAACGTAGAAAGCGCACGGGCTATAAGCGGGGTGGGGTGTTTCGGGGAAGCTTGGAAGCCCGGGAAGATTTGGGGGTTCACATCACCCGGAGGGTCGCAGGGTTGGGGGGGGGAGTTTTGCATTAGGTGGTGATGCCTTTTGCTCATCTCCGCTCGTTGCACAGCAATGGGGGAATGGAACAGCAAAAGGGAAGGGGCAGATACCGCGGATCGTTGCAGGTGGTTTAATTTCGAGGCCAAACCCTCCGGTTCTTGGAGGAACCGGTTGCTGAGCAGACACAAGGAAGATCCCCCCCCGAACGTGGAGAGCGCTGGAGCTCCACGCCAGGGCCCCGATACCACCAGCCTTCAAAGGACATATTTTTGAGTCGTGCCCGACCCTCTCTGGTTTTGCAACCAAAACAATTCACACATAAGGCATATAAATAGAGTGCAATACTCCCTGGTTATTTTAGCAGCCGGAACAGCCATAGAAACGGAGGGTAATTTATTTTATTTTTTTTTTTTTTTACTATGTGCCGGTTACCTGACCTCCAGGCACCAGCTGCTGCGGATTTCTGCAGAACTGTGAACCGGGCACAAGTCGTGTGAGCTGCCCCCCACGCACTGCTCCGTGCCCGTTCCCCAGCGCCCATTTTTAGCAGCGCGAAAGGGAGTCGGAGCTGGGCGGAGGTTTTTCGTCGGCAGGGAGAGCCAGCACGCATCCCCCGGATGGTGGGAGCTGATGGTGTGGACAGCTGTCCGCCGGGGACGGGGGATGAAATTCGGCACGCTCGCTGCGCTGGGCACCGGCTGCCTTCGGAGCGAGCTGCTCGCGTCGCTGCGGGGTTCAAGCGTGAGGCTGAAAAGGCAGACCAAAAAAAGATACTTAGGAAAGGAGGTTTCAAGAAAACCGGGGTTACCGGGCTCCATCTTAAAATATTGGTATTTTAATGGGGATTTTGATTGAAATGTCCCTGTTAAGCGTTCTGGTTTCACGTAGTGCTGTTAGATCGAGCCTGGGTTTGAAATCCCGAGGACAGCATGAAGGTTTGGAACAAACCTTTGGATCCTTCTAGTCCCGGCTGCTTGCAACACTTAGCGTTTCCTTAATAGCACGGTAGCTTGACAACACAAATGAACCCAGTTTTGATCCCATGACAACAAAAGCGCATGTATTTACTCTTGGCTGGTCAATTGAAATCCATTTGCTTATTTGGTCGCCGAGGTGTGGAATGAATGTTTAAGTGTGTGTTAAAACAGTCAGCATGGAAGGAAAGTTCCTTAAAATATCTCGTATCACTGGAGATTTGCTGCCAGATAGCAAGTAGGAGGAAGCAGTCATTGATGTAGCATCAGGAGAAGGCTGTTCTTTAGCTCTGCGCTCTTCGCCAGCGCAGGTTGTTTCTCCTCCCTCTGCGAGGTGCCGCGGTCCGCTCGGACCGCTGCTGCGGGCGAAGTATTCCATCGAAGGGAGCTCTTGCAGGAATAAGGAGAGTATCGAGGAGGGGAATAATATGGAGACTGGAGGGTTCAGTAATGGCTTGAGGGGTTTGGGGGGAGAAAAACCCCATCCTGTTGAGGATGGGGAAGGAGAAGAGCGGCTGGGGGGGGGTCTGGCAGCCAGGCACGGGCAGAGCCACCGCAGGGCTCCTTTGCAGCACGCTGCTGGAGGAGAAGGCTCTGGAAGAGGCTCTGGAAGAGAAAGGGGACTCGTCCCCCGCTGGCACCGAGCTGAGCTGTGGGCGCCTGTGTCGCTGCGCGCGAAGTTGCGATCTCTCTGCTTTTAAGGCATTCCCATTTACTCAGTCAGCTTCCAATTCATGTGCCGGAGCACATCCTTGGAATGAGCTGACGCAGTTGGTGGCAGTGTCTTTTGCTCTTAAGAGAGTCTGGAGGAAAAAAAAAATAACCCAAACCCCAAGACTTCATTTACTTTTGAAGCGTAACTCCCATTATAGCTGCAGCTTGCGCTTCCCTGGCTTCACGTAGGCATTTCCCGAGGACAGGTTTCCCTGCAGAGGTAGTTGCCACTCCAGGCTCTGCCGCAGTGGCTTTGAACTGATTTCCATCTCTTCTTTCCACAGGTGGAGAGAGACTTTGAAAGGGAATATGGAAAGCTTCAGCAGTAAGTATCAACCACACTGGTAAAACAGGAAGGGTAGCATACTTCTCTGTTGGTGCCCTCTTATTGCGCCTTCCCAGGAAATTTTAGCCAGTTATGCTCTTCCCAGCAAATCACTCGCTGCCCTGTAATTTCTAATTCTTCAGAGTTTCTCCAGCGCCTGGGCGTTCAAAGGTGTCCTAAGAAATATTTGCAGTGGGGTTGAGGTTTGCAAATTACGGCAGCTCTAAAGTAAACGAGTGTAAAATTGCCAGAAAACTGTGGGGTCACCGAACAGCTCAACACCTCCGAGGACAAATATTGGTTTTGCCATACTGACTGTGTGACATAGGCTCACACTTATCATCTGGAAGCATTTGGCTTTACCATTTGTGGTAAGTGTGAGGACTTAAGAAAATATGTGACTTTGAATAAGAGATTACCAACCTGAAAAGGTTGAAAACCATCTGAAAACAACTAGAAAAGGTTGGGCGGCGCTGAACTTCGTAGAGCCTTGCCTGGATATTTTTAACTCACAACAGAAGCCAGCATATTCAGCCCGTAAATGATTTGTTGCATGTATGATACACTTCGGTTTGTTTCTTTCCAAGATTCAGACTTTGCCTTGTTCTTCCATCTTTCAGATTGGAAGATCAGACCAAAAAACTTCAGAAGGATATGAAGAAAAGCACAGATGCAGACTTGGGTATGTGACTGTAGGATACATAGACTGTGAACTTGGCCACAAAGAGATGAAGTGACTTTCTCAAGATCACATGAGTAATCTGTGACAAGTCTGGAAAACAAATCTAGAGCTCAGTCCCACTCAGTTTGCTTAGTTACAAGGCCATCTGCGTGAGGGCTGCCGAGCGGTATCTCAACCAAGGGAACAGAAAGTATGTTATGGGCTTAGTCCCTATCTCTGGAGCTGCGGCTCGCTGTGTGGCCTTGGACAAGTCACTTTCTTTTCTTCCCCTCGGTTTCCGCAACTGAAAAAGAGGAGCATTTATTCCAGTTTGCATGTCAGGCGGGCAGGAGCAGTCTCCAGCTGAGCCTGTTGTGTTGAGCAATGCATATTCACCTACTTCAGTCGAGGGCGTCTTATGCTACGTGAAGCCAAAGGAGGGTGGGACGAGGCTTTGGGGGGGGGTCTGCAGAGCCCCACGTCGGACTCGCTGTACGCGTTTCACGTAGGAACCGCTGACCTAGCAGCTCTCACGCAGGAATAACCCCGCTCCTTCCCTCCGTGCCTGCTTGCTTTGGCTTGACCTCGTGGCAGTGGGCGATGTAGGAAGCAATAAACGAGTCATCTCTGCGCCTACCGCCGCAGCTGCCCGCGCCGGGTGACATCTGCCCTTCAGGTGTCCCCTCCCAAGGCAGGGCAGCCCCTGCCCGCTCCATTCATAGCTTCTCTAGTAGGAAACCGCTGTGACCGCACCACGTGGCGCAGGCTTTAAACCAACACGGGAGAGAGGAGAAGACGGAGCCATCCGGAGAAGTGGATTCGGTGGATGCCGGTTATTGAACCGAGCAGGGCAGCCTGCAGAAACATGCAGCAAAGAGCTGTTTTAAACACAGATGGTTTTTTTTTTTCTCAGCATGTGGTTTGTAGTCCCTATTTGTACCGGGCCCCCACAGCTCCGGAGCCAAGGCAGATGCACCAGCGCAAACAGGTGTGGGCTGGACTGGTCCAACACTCATCTCGTGGGAGTTCGGTTCACGGAGGGGCAGAGGGAGTGGGAAGGAGCCCCACCGGGCGCTTTGCCAGCGGGAGGGCTGGCAAATTTGGGGCTTCCCATCATACAGGCTCTCTCACCTGTGTGTGTATGTGTGTGTGTGTGCGTGCTTGGATATTGCCAGACATAAACACACATCCCGGCTCTTGCCTGCGCTCTCCCGCCCTTCCCAGAACCCCGCTGGCACGCGCCTGCGCTCGCACGGGGAGGGCGGTGGGGAAGGCACCGGTAACCGGCGCTGCCAGGACTCCTTTCCAGGGTGAAAACTGCCCTTTCTGGGGACTTTGGTCATTGTCAGGGATCCTTGGTAAGTTTTTCCTCGTTAAGGATTCCCCTCCCCTCCCTTGCAGTGGGCGTTGTTTATATGGAGCATTTCAAGTCCCAGAGGAGCTGTGGGAGGACTTTCTTTTTCCGTTCTGCTACATGGCAGAGTCACAAATGAGCCTTGGCCAGATCCAGTAAGATCTGATTTCTCATTTAAAGGCATGAAATCATGAGCGTGAGGGAAGACTTTGAATGTGGTCTGGTGAGGGAAGGCTGAAGGAAAAGGAGGTAGATCTGATCAAGCACTGAGGACTCCTGTCCTCACCTGGCAGTGCCCGTTCCCAAGAGGAGATAGCCGTCCTTGCTCAGCCACCATCCAGCCCCGATATCCGATGAGGACAGCAGCGTATCAGCGGTGTTGTGTCCTCCTGAAGGTCTTATTTCTTCCACTGTACCTCTGTGCCGAGGAGGTTCATTATTCACTGCCTGCAAACGCTCCCAAGCAAACTGGACCTGGTGGCTGGAGTCTCCACCTTCTGCCAAAAAAAGACTCGGCTCAAAACGAGACCGATTCCTCCATCTGCATGAAAATGTTCCTGTGAGGCTCGGCCGCTGTCCTGCCAGCTGCGGCAGCGTGGCTGGGAACGGGGCACGGGTTATTAGCAGCACGCTCTGTACTGCACCTGAAGATCACTAACCCCCTTCCCCACCCTCTTTCCAAACTAAATATGGTCTTAAGGAGCAGGAGGATGTTCTTTAATTGGACACAAAAGCTCCGCTTTTGAAATGAGATGCAGGTGACGTGCTGGATCACCGTGGCTCTCCGGAGCGTGCCTGGCTGTTCTCCACTGCTTTTATCATAATGCAAACAAGCAGCGACTCTCTAAAGTCACCTCCTTTAACTGGAGTCATGTCCCACATGCTTTATGTGCAGTACAGACCCTCCTGAAGCCCACCCCAAGGGGCAGGCGATGCTCGCCTCTCCCTCTGCTCGCCTCTCCCTTCTTTCTTTCTCCCTTCTTTCTTTCTCCCTTCTTTCTTTCTCCCTTCTTTCTTTCTCCCTTCTTTCTTTCTCCCTTCTTTCTTTCTCCCTTCTTTCTTTCTCCCTTCTTTCTTTCTCNCTCCCTTCCTCTTTTTCTCCCTTCTTTTTCTTCTCCCTTTTTCTTTTTCTCCCTTCTTTCTTTCTCCCTTCTTTCTTTCTCCCTTCTTTCTTTCTCCCCTCCCACTTCAGCGATGTCCCTGTTGAGTTTGAAGACGTGGCTCACCACCGAGCACGTGGAGGTGGGACTGAGGGATGCTGTCCCCAGGTCCTGGGTCTCCGCGTGCCTTTGGGGCCGCAGCGTTTGCTGGGGTCTGCAAAGCTGCCTTGGGAACTGCAGAGCCCACCGCGGCTGCTTTTTCAGAGCCGTACAGGTGAGGGGAAGTGCCTTGCCCAAAATCTGGCTGAACATGCCTGAAAACCCCAGTTTTTGGCCTCTCGGTGTGACCCCGCTGCTCGCCGCAGCTCCCCTCGCTGCAGTACACTTTCAATCCTCTCCTTATGAAGGGAAACTAATTTTTCTTCCAGCTGAAGGAGTTCTGCCATTCTTAACTCCGTCCCATTTTGGCACAAATCCCTCCTCAGATGTGGTCACACATATGGATTATATCCCATCTGTTTAAAGGTTTAAATGCCTAAACCCTTAATGTTTGGATAATAGACGGATACGGTAGCTTTGTTATTCCATAGTTAGTGTCTCGTTCTGCATTGAGCTTCCCGGCTATTTAGCTTCTGAGCTCTCTGTATAATTGTGTGTAACCTTTAAATCAGAATGTTTAACCCCTTGATTTATGATCTTAAGCCCCATTATTCAGATGACTTTAACTTTTAATATCTGAGTGAGTACAGTAGGAGTCTTTCCAAAGCTCATCTGTAGCACGGCTAAAGCATCTGGCTTTCTGATCTATAAACTGGAATAACTTCCAGCAACAGTGCTGACGAAAAAGAACTCTCTTTATTTTTTTTTAGTACCCGGGACTTTTCTTTTTTCTTCTTTATTCCCATTTATATTGATGCTTGCCTTTTCATTCATCTTTTTTTTTTTTTCCTCCACTCTGTACCTTAGCTATTTTCTTGCTTTTTTGTAGTGGTCCTGCCATAGGGATTTAATTTTCCCTTTGAAGACCAAGTGTGTGGATAGAAAGAGAGATGTGTCTGATGGAAAACAAGCGAAAAGCGCTCGGCGAGGCAGGAACTGAAGCCCGTCAGCGTGTGACCTGGTGTTTCTGGATTTCGTGGTGACGGTCGCAGGGTCTGAAGGGACTTCAGCCTTTGCCTTTTCCCCTGGCTTGGGGGGGGGTCGGTCTCCACAGGCAGAAAATTTAGGCTCATTGAGGGAAAGTGCTTAGCCAGCTTGTGTCTCTGCTGTTTGTGTAGTGCCTATTTTGAGAGTACAAGAGAAAAACTCGTCTTCCAGTCCTGTCAGTCTGGTCCTTTTCCACCAGCACTAAATCCACTTCAAATATATATTTTTGTAAAGCCATTTGAAAGACTTAATGGACTGTGATTTTTCTCATTGTGGAAGAGCTGTAGTGAGACTGAGAGTGACACTTAATAGTCTGTCGAGAAAAGACGTGTAAAAAAACCCATCTACATTTTTTTTAAGAGAACAGTGCTTTTGTTAGTCTGGTATTATTTCTGGCAACATCACAAGCCATACATCGGAGTGCTTCAGACTTAACTTCTATAAAAACAGTTCTCTGGGTGTTTATGTGAATGAATTGGTGGCTCTTCCATTCTTTTCTCTCAACCAATGTTGAATATCTTCCTGGAAAGTTGTGCTGAACCCTCCCTGGTGGCTGAAGTCCCTGATTTTTGCCCGCGGTCACCCTTTGCGGATGCAGGAGCCAGCCCTGGCGATGGGTGGCTGTCCCACCAGGTGGCCACTGGGACGTGACCCTCTCTGCTTTCCTTTGCATGTTCTCCGCTCCCGTTGCCCTCAGCCATGTCCAAGTCTGCTGTCAAAATCTCTTCGGACCTGCTGTCCAACCCCCTGTGTGAACAGGAGCCCGGCTTTCTGGAGATGGTCACAGCCTTCGACACAGCCATGAAGAGGATGGACTCTTTCAACCAGGAGAAGGTGAATGTGGGTTTGGCTGAAGAAGGGGACACTGGGGTGTGCTGGGCTGCTGGTGATGTCTCGCCCTTCCAGACAGATCCTCCTTCCCTTTTTCTCATCATCCCCAAGATGTTTCCCATATGGGTTTCTCTATAACCCTACTCTTCTGACTGGTTGTACTGGGGATTGCAGCTCATCCCGAGCACATGGGAGAAGTTTGCTGGTTTTTGGTTAAAGGGCATCGTGGTTGTGCTCAGAAGCCCGCATCATCCTATGGTAGGCACTGTGCAAACATGTATCCTTGTGCAAACAAGCTTTTTCAACAAGCCTGACATATAATCATCCCTTTTTGCTTTCAACAGGTGAATCAGATCCAAAAGACAGTCATAGAGCCTTTGAAAAAGTAAGTACCAACGTTGTCTTATGAGCCATATCGAGCGTTTGTCATAACCGTGTACTTTAGGGATGTGTATCATCGAGAGAGATGTTGGCAGGTTGGAAATCAGCCCTTCCTAAAGAGGTAATAGTTCGGGTCCCTGTGCCAAAATGGCATCTTCCTCGCTTTCCAGCTGGGCACGGAGAGGTGGGGTGGTTTAGCTGAGTCCGTACTCCGTGGCAAGGGCGAAGACCTCTTGTGCCTTACCCTCAGGTGTCGTTATCTGGACTTTAAAGAACACCTGAGATGAGCGATGCTGAGTGCATTAAAGCATCCAGCTTCTCTCCCTTTACGTGTTGGTTACAACCAACGCTGTGCTCCATCCAAAGGGGAAAAATCGCCTGGGGAGCTCCCCTGCGGGCAGCAGGCACGGACGGTGCCCGCATGGCTCAGGGTGGTGAGTATTTAGGTGTTTGAACAAAAGTTTCTTTCCTTTGGAAGTTTTTCTAGATTAAAAAAACGTAGAAGCTTGCTTGTAGGGAAAGTTCTTTCATATGTATAAATAATATATCCATGCAGGAAAGAAAGAGACGTTGCAGAGCCGCCGTAGCTAGACAGTGAGCAGGTGGGAAGTACGGACAGAAAAACGCCGGCATCTCCCGTCCCGGGCTGGTAATGGGATGTCTCAGACCCCGGAGAAAGTCTTGCCAAACCTCCGCAGGAAAAGCCTGGTCGGAAGGGTGCGCAGGGTGTGCGCGTGGAGGGGACCCCACTGCAGAGTGACGCCGAGAGCCACCCTGTCACCGGGAGGAGAGGTGGCAGGGAGCGTGTGCCGGAGCCGGACCTCGCTCCGCACCGTGCCCGGCGTGGAAAGAAATCCTTATCAGAGAGCGAGAGCCGGAGCTGTTGACAGTATTATTCCGGCAGCAGATTTCCATATTTCCCCCCCCTGTTCTCGCTAACCGGTGCCGTACGGTGCGTCAGGACTCAGTCGTGCCTCGGCACCGCTGCAATTTTGTCACCTCGGTCTCATCTGGTGCAATTCCCCTCTGTCTGCACAACCTCCACCGGCGTTAGCAGCCGTTCCCGGTGTCACAGGCTCTACCCCCAAAACGTTTAAGGAGTGCTTTGGTTGCTATACCAAATGTCTACTGAAATCCTGAGATTTGCTGTTTTGTTACCAGAACAGAGCAAGCGAGCGAAAATAAAATAAAATGACTTTAATATGACAGTAAGTGTTGCAAATTGCTGAATAACAATTTTAGTTTAGGTTTGACACAGGGTGGTTCGGTTGGTTTTTTTGGTTTGGTTTTTTTTTTTTAAGTTGTTGTTTCTGCCCAAATCTGAAAGTAAAATCTCGTATACCACTTAGCGCAAGAGGTTACACAGTGTTTCTATCCGGGGGATGTTTGGTGACTCAAGTTTTACCTTGGTCGTCTATCCACGACCAGAAATTCTTGATTATTTAGGAGAAAAAAAAAAAAAAAAAGAAAGAAAGATAGAAAAAAAAATCCCAGGCTTGTGCTGTGGAATTGTGTTGCTTATTATCTAGATTGTCCTCATGAAAGATACATTAACTTTTTCTTCCAGCATTCTGTTAAAATTGGAAGGAGGGCTTGTGTCTCTGAAAT
>VUYV01000083.1:1569434-1610806 GCA_008711295.1 Anarhynchus alexandrinus | reverse complement strand
GCCCTGGCCCCCCCCCCGGGGGTGCGCTCACACCCACCACCACCACCCCCCCCCAACCAGCGCTCCCCGCTCTGGAGCGGGGCCGGCCCATTCAGAGTTTCCAGTGACATTTCCAGGGACGGGATCCAGGGAGACGAGCCAAGAGGCTGAACTCATCCCACGCCCCGCGCACGCGTTCCGGCGCGCACCCGGCCGGCCCCCACGCTTACGAAACGGGGGCGAGCCCGCTGTCGCTGGCCCCCCGCCGGGATGGAGCCGGGGGACTTAAAAAAGGATTATTATTATTTTTTTTTTGGGGGGGTAGAGGATGGAAGTGCCCCGTGGAGGTGGGGAGCGGGGGGTCTGTGCTCCCATAGCCCACCCAAGCCCCGGCACGGGGGGGACAGGGCGAAAGCAGAGTCCCCGTCCCCGCTGCCGCCTGCTTTCCCACGGGTGACGCTCCGTCCCCAAGGGGTCTGAGCATTGGGGACCCCCGTTTGACACCTCTGCGGGTGCCCCCGTAGCCCACCTCATCCCCTCCGGCAGCGCTCAGGTCTCAGCCGCCGCCCGGTCCCTTCCTGCTCGCCGCTCCCCAAAAACTGCTGACAGCCCCGAAACGGGGCAGCCACAGCCCTTCCTCTGCCCCACGCGCTCCCACGTGAGCTCAGGCCTCTGTCCCCCGCGGGAGGATGGTGGCTTCGCTGCCAGCCACCATCCCTCGGTCCCCGCCAAAGCCACCCGTCCTGGCCCCCCCCCATCGGAGCGGTTGACGATGACGAAGGGGCTGATGGCAAGGTCACGACGCTGCACCCAGGGGACAAAGGGGACAGGAGCGGGTGTGCTCGATGCTGTCGCAGCCCTGGAGGACACGGTTCCCGTTCCAACAGCCGCGGGGACGGGGCGGCTCCTCCCGTGCACCGGTGCAAGCTGGGGACACCGCAGGGAGGGGACAGGAGCCGGGGAAACTTGGGGACACAAGGGCAGAGAGGACAGCAGGGCCGGGGGCGCAGCCACGGGCACACCAGGAAAGGTTTAAACCCCGCGAGGGGGGTCCAGACCCCATTCCTTGAAAGCCAAAGGGGTGACAGTCCCCTCCAACCCACCGCACGCCGAGTGACATCTCTGGAGGTCACAGCTCCCGTGGGCAATCCCGCGGGCAGCGGGGTCCCAGGCACCCCACGCCGCTGCAGCCCACCCCAGGGTTGGGTCAGTTCCCCCTCTGGCAGGGACCGGACTCACCTCGGTGGTCCCATGCAGCATCCCGGGCGAGCAGCCTGCGGGGCCGGCCCCGGCTCCCTGGCTCCCAGCACCAGCCTCCGCTCGCAGATAAATATTTAACGCGCAGCCTGGGACGGGATTAACAAAGGGCGAGTGTTTCCTGTTTGCTCAGCGCGGCGATGCCAGCCGGGAGCGTGGGGCCGGGCAGGACGATGCTCTCGTGGGCAGCTGCCGGAGCCCCGCGGCCACGCCGTGCCCACGGCGAGGGTCGGGGAGCACGGGGGTGGTGGGCAGCCATACGGGGTGCGAGGGGGGGAAACACCCAGGAAAGGGGTGGGAAAGCCGGAGCATCCCATCCCCGGGCCCGCCCTGGTTGCTTCTGTCGGGCTGGGGAACGGGGACGGCCGCGGCACCGCGGCCACACCGGGTACGGTGAGCTGCGGTGAGGAGCCGGAGAGGGCAAAGGGATTGCACGTGGCGAGCTAAACGCGATGGGGAGATGCTGACCCAAGCGGCCCTGGCAGCGCGCAGAAGAGAAGCCAGATGTGGCAGCCACAGCTGGAAGCCAACATCACCCCAGCTCCAGGGATGGAGCAGCCGACGATGGAGCCGGGATCACTGCAGGAGCCATCTCCTGCTCCCCCCAGGTTGGGGATCCCTGGGCAGGAGCTGCAGCCCAGTGGGACAGAGCCTGGCCACCACCGGGGCTGCTCGCCAAAGCCCTGCAAAGCCCACAGCACCCAGCAAGAGGGGCGAGGGAAGAACCGGGGTGGGGTGAAACAAGAGCTGGCAAACACCCTCCTCTTCCTCCTGACACCCAGGAAGGCGGCGGGAGGAGGGTTATTTACTCAGCCGGCGGCTGGGAGGATGGAGGGGTAAGAGGAGAAAGAGCAGAGAGCTCTCCAACAAAAGTGCCCGGGAGCGGCTTCGCAAGTGCCGACGTGCCGGGGAGGTCGGGAGACGCCGCCTCGGCGCTGCCCTGGCACCGGGGAAGAAGCCCTGAGCGTAAAACAGACCCTAAAACTTTTCCGCCCTTCCTTCCCGAAAGCCAGGCAGCGTCCGTGGGGCTGCTGGCTGTGCCCTCGGCCCCGGGAGCCAGGCACCCCCAGTGCACCCCAAAATAAAGCACAGCGGAGCCGAGTGACTGTGTCAATTTTTAACTTTTTTTTTGTTTTTTTTTTCTCCTTAAAGATGACTTCCAATTTACATTAAGACAGTTCTAACAAATTCATTCCTTGTTCACAAAAAAAAAAGAAATTATATTAAATAATTTCTGCCAATAAATAACATTTTCACCATTTTTTTTTCTCCTTTAAACATAACTAAAAAAAAAAAAAGAAAAAAAAAAAAAAAAAAAAAAAAAAAGAAAAAAAAAAAAAAAAGGAGGCAGTCTCCAGGCAACGGGCGTATGATCCTTCAGCATCGAGAACCCTAAAAATCACCATCACTGCACCCAGCACGTGTGTCCCCGTGGGGCTTCAGGTCCTCCCTCGGCAGAGGCCGGTCGGCCTCCACGCATCCCTGCCACCGCACCAAACTAGGTCGGATCGGTGCCCAAGCGCCGCGACGGGCTCCCGGGCCGGCACGGGCAGCAAGAGGTTCTCCCAACGCCAAAAAAAAGGAAAAACCCAAAAGCTTGAAAACTCAACCCACCACCCGACCCATTGCTGACTCCCCTCCTTGTGACATGCACCTTGCTATAACATGCAAAAAAATAAAACCAATAAACCCAAAACAACCCAGGCTGCGAGGCCAGCCTGCGGAGGAGGCGGCTGGGCTTTCCCCGGGGCCAGTTGTGCTCCTTTGGCTAGCGTTGCCGGAGTCCCGTTTGCCAAGCTCCGGGTGGCAGCCGGGGCGGGAGAAGGGACGGGTGGGAGCTCTTGGGATGAGGGGGGGGGGTCTCGAGACGTGCGTAGCTCCCAGGCGCTGGCTTTGCAGGGATTTGGGGGAGGGGGGGGGGAAATCTGGGTTTGTCTGGGATTTTTTTTTTTGTTTTGTTTTGTTTTGCCACGGGATCGGGGCAGGGCGCTCTGCCGGGGACCTCGCCAGCGGCTGCCGGCCTCTGCTCCGAGGTCTTCATCGCCTTCTTCCCCAAAAGCTGGTGAAGAGGGGATGGGGCAGGGGAAAGCTGCCTTCCCCACAGCTCCGGCTGGCGGAGGGGGGGGCAGCACGGAGAGGGTTATACGGATGAGCGTTAGTCAATCGAGGGGGTAATTAGCACCCACGCCTCACCCCCTTGGGAAACGTGTCAAGGGAAAGGGGGGGGGACCAGCACCGGCGTTGCTACAGCAACGTGAGCCTGTGCTTCGCCTGGCAGTATGGCATCCATACATGCCGGATGCCTTATGGCTCCCGGGGAGGGCTCCCCCCGCTGTGGGGGACACCAACATCCAGCCTTTAACCGCCTTCCCCGACGGGCACCGGCCCCTCCTGGGCTGGGATGCTGCGAAGCTGCGGCCCCCACCAGCCGCAGCGATGCTTTCTGCAACACCCAGCTCCAGGGACGAGGCGGGGGGGGGTCCCAGCTCCTGGCAACGCCGTCAACGCCCCCCCGCCGTGCTTTGCAAGGGCAGCAAACCACGAAGCCAAAAAGGTTTCGGGGGGAGCTGGCAATGCCGGAGCACGAGAAGAAGGTTGAGGGACAAACCGCGAGCAAAATAAATCCCCCTCCGCAAAGGGATGGTCCCTGCTGAACCCCCCACGCGCAGGCTGCCAGGTTCGGGGGGTATGAGCATCCCCCCCCACACACATACCGCCACGGCACCCGTCCCCAAAGCTCCCGACTAAAACTGCTGCTTGGGTGAGATCCCAGCCTGGGTCAGAACAACATGCCCGAACATGCACGGGCAGCACCTTTGCACGGTTTGCGCTCTCAGAGGAAGATACCACACATCGGCTCACTGTATTTCAGAAAGGATGCCGTTAAAAAAAAAAATAAAATAAAATAAAACAGAAGAAATACTCACAGACAAAGGCAATTGGCCCCACGCCTCATATGGGGTTAGAGAAGCTTGCTCAAAACATCTCGCACTTTTTGCAAAGCAGTGGGCGTGTTAAAAAAAAAAAGGGGGGGAAAAAAAAGTAGGGAAAAAAGAAAAAAAAAAAGAAAAAGTGGAGGCATGCGACTCGAAAAGTCTCTTGTGAAAACCCAGTGGTCTGCTCACAGATACGGTTTCCTAAATAGCTGGCGTGAAATTAAGTGACGTATGATTATAAGACAATTTGAAAGCTTCCTGCAAAGTTGCTGTTTTCCTCTGTCGCTGGAATCGCAGCTCAGGGCCGGAGCACAAAGGGAAGACAGCAAGATCCAGAGAAGGAGGTTGGCAAATATCCCTTATTAGAGGCTAAGTCCGCTCACCTGCTGCCCTCGCTTGGGGAAAGCACAATAGACAGTTGAGTTGGAAGAGAAGTGAAAGCTGGCAAGGGATCTGCTCCCGAAAGCTGCTGCTTTGACTCTGCGCACCCACAGGCGGGAGAGGACGCGGCTCAAGTGACACGCGGGGAAGGGAAGGGACCAAACGGGAATCTCACAAAATCCTTTTTCAACACTCACTTCAGGTCAAAGTCTCAGTGAAAGAAAGAAGCCCTGTTTAACCGCTCCAAGCTTCAAAGCCCCTGACACCGCAAAGAGGACGTCCTCTGGAACCCCCCCCCTGTCACCAGGAGATGCCCCTCTCTCTGGCACTCCGCAAACACCCTGCCAAAACTTCTGCCCAGATCCACTCGGTTCTTCTACCTGCCCACCTTCCCTAAAACCATCCTCTCTCCCTCCCCCTGCAGCCGAGGGAGGGACGCGCTTCCCAAACCAGGGGCCGTCAGCCAACAAGCCACATCTCTACAGAAACGAGCAGCACCGTCAACCCATCCATCCCCAAATCTTCATCACAAGCCGGCAATCCCCTCCTCCGGCTGCCGGGAAAAGCTGATGTGCCCGTGGCTCCTTCGGAGTCGGAAGGAATAGCCGCTGGCTAACAAGGGTAGCAGTGGGGTAAACGCAAGTAGGTGGAAGACCTCCCCCTCAAGAGACATGCTGGGGGACCGGGAGGCGATGGTGGCTCAGGGGAGACCCCCGCGTACGCCCACCGCTCACATCCCGATCAGCAAGGGCCGATTCCAGAGCCGGGCGCAGGGGAGCGTGCCGCGGGCTCTGCAGTATGTGGCGGTGGTAGTTGGGGGGGGTCTTTCTGTCCACAGGTTATAAATCGCCCCTTTTTTCCCCCTTAAAATTCAGGCCGCGCAGATTTCCCAAAGATCTGCCGATCACTAGAGACTAGAGGAAATTCCTCTGCTCTGAATCAGAGGGATTTCCAAAGGGGAACCGAGTCCCAACAGCCGAAGCTTTGGGAAGAGCTGCAACAAGGGGCAGCGCTTCTCCCACCTGCCTTCCCCGTCTTATTAAGAGATTACTTTTCGCTCAGGGCTCCACCGGAATAAAAGCGAATTACTGAAGGAAAAGGTGCTGTGGTTGTTGTAACACACTGGAGTCCTTTAGAGCTAATCCTGAATATTTGGGTGTCACCTTGGAAGTGGGACGGATGGCGGCCAGTTGCACCGCGCAACGTGCCCTCCACAGAATCGGTTGCTAAAGCAGCAGATGCAGGAGGCAAGAAGTTGAAGAAAACAACAGCAAACTCTGGGAAGAAGCCAGTTGTGAAAAGAAAAACCAAACCAACCCTATTTTCAACGAAAGGACCTGCTTTTGAAAGCACAGGCTAACTTAGAATTGTACCAAAGTCAACGACCCAAGTTGCCTGGGACTGTTTTTGTTTCTTTTAATCCCTCCACAGAGGTTTGCCTCTCGTGGAGGAGAGGTCAGCTGTACAGCACAACACTTCATATATGCACTAGCAGTTAGATTGGTTTCTAAATTAAAAAAAGATGGACTTTTTATATATTGAACATAAATAAAAAAATTACAAAATGGTCACCTTTCTTACAGAATGGATGCAAACTGGATTATGAACGTGCCTCCAGGTGAAGTTGGTTTCTCCCCTGCCCCCACCCCACCCCAATAATAAATAAATAAAATTCATTAAGTTTTGGATCCTTTAGTGGTGCAGATTGGGCGCTCGGACCGTTACTGGGCTTTCTTCCCTGTGCCGTTCTTGTCCGCAGAGTTTGTTGAGGTTACCAAGTTTACCGGCCCGTCTGAGTGCATTGAATCTTTGCGTGGCGGCATGCGTTCGTTAATGCGATCCAGCCCTCTGGCTTCTTCGAAGCTGCGGATCTTGTGCTGCGGTGAAAATCCACGAATGGCTGCAGAGAGAAAGGCCGAGAAAGAAGAGTCAGTCTGAGCCGCGGATCCCCGGACAGGAGCCCTTCAGCACACGCCAGACACGTACAGGACAGAAACACGTTCAGGGCAACAGAAAGCACGTGTCTGGCTACGGGAACCATGAGATGGGTCCGTAGGGGATTTTGGGCATCGCCAGCTCACGTGGGTACCACAGTGCAGCCGGGAAGTTTGAACTGCGCTAGGTCACAGCAGCAAAGTCCGGGACCCGGACCGCAGCGACTCGCTCTGCTCCCTAATGGTTTCTCTTTTAACACAGTTTAGTGGTAGGAACTTGAAGACCAGACAAGTGCTCAGTGTCCCCCAAACAGTGAAATCTCAGGAAACTTTCAAAGCTGAAAAACACCATACTACAAAAAAAAAAAAAAAAAAAACAAAAAACCCAACCAAAACAACAACAAAAAAAAGCACAACCGAAACAACACAAAGACACCACCACAAGGCTGTAACTCCAACACAAACCACACACTGCAACACCAGGAGAGGGAAACAGCTAGTCCTCGGATCACAAACGCAACGCTTCTTGCATGACCAGGAGACAACACAGGCAGTCTCAGGAGCGATGACATGCCACCAAGGGCAGGCGCGTCTCGGTTTCATCACTACGAGGCTGAGTACATCATCCTTGCGGTGAGGATACGGACCGAATCTTTAACTTCTTTGAATTACACGTAATTTAAGAAAAAGGGGTTTGTGCCAAATCTTTTTACAAGGACTTGGCCGGTTTACAAACAAACTTCCTTTGATAACCAAAAAGTTCTCTACTCAGGTGTATGGTCCCATTCATCAGGAGTTGAATGGAGCTATCGAGGAGAAAACCTCCCCAGAGAGTAACCTCATGAAATCCATCATTTCTACACAACTACAGGGAGAAAACGGCTTCTCCACACCGGGACCACCTTGGCCCACCTGTGGGGAAGGCGAGGATTACATCAGAGACGCGCAATCCGCTATTTCCTAGATGATTTTGACCGAGCGTGCTGGCAGCCTTCACCAAATGGAGTCACCCAGGGGATGAACTCAGCCACGAGGCACCCGAGATCAGATTGCAGGACCCCAACACCAAGGTCTCGAGACACCAGAGCACAAATCGCTCCGGAGACAGGGAACAAAGGTATTGCACTAAGAAATAGCCCCATTAAGGCTAAAATAGACTTGAACCAGCCCACTGTGTACTTTTTGCTTCCCAGCAGGGGCCCATCCTCCCCCACTTCTGGTGATGCAAGAGTAAAAAGCTTCCATAAGGCTGATAAAGCTCTTTAAAATTAGCGCACGCACACACAGAGATGATTTGAGTCTCTCGCCGGATTCTAGCCATACCTTCCCGTGCCTCTACCGCTTCTACTGTGGCTGCAATACAGAAGAACAGTGGCATGCAANAAAATGAAGACAGGGAAAAAAAAAAAAAAAGAAAAAAAGAGTGACAGTGAGTGATCTAACATCATCGCTGCGAACGCAGAGCCCACAGCCTCCCAGCCCCGGTGGAGACGACCGTAATCAAAACCAACTGGCAGGAGGGAAAAAAAAAAAAAAAGGGTGACAGGAGCTCAAGAGGAAGGCTGAAAGGGGACTCCCTCGGGTGTAGCGTCTGCCGAGCACTGACACGGGGGAGTCTCCTTTCCTCGCGTTCGCCGGACTCGTCACACAGATAAATCTGACGGGAAGAAACAGAAGCAGAGAGATGGCTTTCTGCTGCATGCACTGGAGGGCTCGGGCACGCAGGCGTCCCACGGCAGGGACAGCGATAGACTCGGACTAAGCCATGGGTCTCCACCTGCGTTTACAGCCCCCTCCGCTCCCAGCTCGGTGGCTCTAGGGTGCCCTGGCCACCTTCAGAAGGTAAATGATGTGGAATTCACCCCAGAGCAAAGCCCCAACCACCAAAGCGACATAAGGGAAGTGACCCCGAGGGACGCATTGACTTTTTGGAGCAGTGGGGAAGAGAGGGGCAGTTTGTTCTCCGGGGGAGGGCAGGCAGCAGGAGACACCAGGCTGCTCTGCTCCTGATGCCTTGAATTGTAATAATAAAAAAAATATAGGCTGATGCTTCAAATCCAGTTTGGCTTCAGCTCCACCTCCTAAAAGTGTTACCAAGCAACAAGGCACCATAAAGCTGAGCAACGTCCCCCTTCCCAAATCTGCTGCAGCAGCTGTCCAAGTTCTGGTAGTCCCTGCCTCAACATCTGGGAGGAGGCCCTTCCCTCGAACAGATCCCCTGCTTTTAGCCTCAAAACACTACAGTTTTGGGGTTGTTTTTTTTTTTTTGCTTTGGACACAATACAAAGGCCACGTGGTCCTTGAGAGGCCACGGAGGAAGAATGGAGTTGTGGCTGAACATCTTTGCTCCAGATTCAGTGACTTGAGTCAGCTGATTTTGCTAAACCATGCTGTGAAAGGTTGGCAGGAGGCTCAGGGAGGGAAGGGGCCCCCCATACTGCTACCTGCAGCCCTGTCTCTCCTCTTTTGGGGTACACAGGCACCCCAAAAATGGGACAACCCCCCTCCTCTCCCCGCCGAGCAGATGGGGACAAGCACGGCTGCCGAAGGAGCGCCCGTACGTTCACTGCTGCGAGCAGGCGGCGCGGTGCGAAGGGTCGTGCGACACGGGAAAGGGGTGAGAGAAGGAGGCAGGACGGGGAGGGAAAAGGAGCGTGAGAAGGGCAGGAAAAAAAATAAAGCAGGGTGCTGCCGAGGGGGAGCACGGGGTGCCGGGAGCAGCAAGGGGTGGGAAGCCTGCAGCCACGGGAGGAGGCGGCAGGCAGGGTTGGGTAAGGCAGCAGCAAAGCTCCAGCTTGTTTGTCCTGTCTCAGGGGGATGCGCAAATCTCCGTTTCTTTACTGGGGGGGAGCTGCCCTCTAGCCCCTTCGAGGTTTTTTTCCCCCGCCCCAAGAGGGGAAGGTGCAGGAGAGTGTTGCGGCACGAACCGCTCCCTGCGCTGTCGGCTCTCGGGGCAAAGCTGCGGCACCGCGAGCGAGCTGGCTGCGACAGCCGCCTTCCCACTCAGGCTCTGTTCCCATGCCTGCAGCAGAACTGGGGCGACAGGAACCATTATGGTTGTTATAAAAAAAGAAAGCAGAAAAAAAAAAAGAAAAAAAAAATTCATACTTCTCTGCGGGCAGAGAAATCCATGAGTTTGGGAGCGATACCGCATCCTCTCCACCCCCAGGAGCGGGCAAGCAATATTTACACGTTTCTCACTTGTGAACCGTTTAATCAAGGCAAGGCAATCCCAGAACGAGCCTTCTTGTGAGCCCGCAGGAAATTACCCAGCGCTGATAGGAAGGGGAAAGCAGGCTGGTGAGATGCCAGCATTCAAAGGCTGGCGGCAGGAAAGGATTAAAACACTAGATTACAGGATTCCCTCTGGGGACACATGTTACTGTGATAACTCATTCCCTGACCATCAGCCAATCTCCCTGCCCTGCGAGTTTAAAGCACGCAGATCGCTAGCTCGGTCCCGCTCTCAGCACACTAATAAGACAGACTAAGAGAGGGAGCAAAGTATTTGCCAGCAAGCGCAGAAAAGAAACCTCCCAAACCAGATCAAAACCAGGGGGCTGAGAGAAGTCTTAATACGAAACATGCAGGCCTGGAAGAACCTCTCCTTCCTTCAACTCAATCTAAGCTTCCTTTGGGATTCATAACTTCATAGGGTCAAAAGCGGAGGGGTTTCGTTTGACGAAGAACAAACAAGCAGGCATGTTTACTATTACATTCATATATATGCTATCACACAACAGCAGCAGATAGGTGAAGCAGAGGATGCTCATCATGCAGCGTTAGAAGGGAAATAAACGACAAAAATTGTTGCAGAAACACACATAAAGCAATACACATGCTTGACGCAGGGTGCTGTTTGTTGTCTTTTTTTCTTTTTCCCCTCGCGTTCCCCTCCTGGAGGGTATGTGGGGACATCTTGGAAGGCTCTCCGCATCCCCACCTACATTTCTGCTTTTTCCTATTTCTGAATCCTTCCTCCCCGTGGGCCTGAACCATCTCGCGCACGTCCCCTGGCACCCTGAAATAATGCCTACGGGAACTGACGAAATGGTTTTAAGGGGCAGCTATGGGGCAGGTATAAAACCGCAGAGGGGGTGCAGCGTTGCGGGAAGGAGGATCGTTCATACTCACCAGTCTGTAGGGTCTGCCTCCCCCCTGAGAGCACTCCCAGGGGCAGTGTACCTGTGGGAGTCAGGCCTTTGAGAGTCAGCACGCTCTCGCTCTCCTCTCTGCAAATAAGAAGCAACGCATGCAGTTACTGAGAGATTAATGCAACGCTCCGTTAGGTCCATGCAAGCGGGGAGCGACACCGAAACTGGAATCTGCCCTGTGCTGACCACAGGCAGCGCGTGGCTGATCTGCTGGGCAGTGAGCACAACCCTCGTAAATACGGGACCTCTGCTTACTCAGCCACGACACATCACAGTTACGGCATGGCAAATGCATCCTGAAAGGGCTAAATATACCTAATCAGCAGCATTTCTGCCGGCAAAGGGGCCGGTGCTTGAGACAGAGGTTTCTAGGACAGTCCGACCGCCGGGCATACAGAAACCACTACCTCGAGCCTTTGCCATCTGCTCTGAAGCGACAGCCCCTAAAGATTGTTCCCCAATAGGACTCTGCCTGCCTGGCGTGCCCTGACCAACCTCCCCGTTACCCAGACCCCAAATGAAACTCAGACCCCAAATCACAAGCTGCTTGCTTACCGAAGAACCGAGAAGACACGCGCCATCTTCCCAATGGCTCTAATCTTATTCCTGATGATCTCTTTACGGACTGTTGTCCCACCTTAGGGAAAGCAAAAACAAACACCGGCATGTTTAAGGCTTCCTGCTTTCCAGGCAGAGGTAATGTCAATATGAAGCACCTGCCTGACTCCAGGAAAAGAAATCATGGTTTACAGATTCACAGCTACACTCTCGAGAGAACAGTGCTGCGAGGATGGCAGTCAGGATGGCAGTGAGAAGGGCAACACCAACGAGATGACACACGGACTTAAAGGTCTAAAGAGAGTAGAACCACCAAAGGAAACGGATCGGGTAGGTCTTGTTCGAAGCTCACCAGGTTTGCTCACACTACACAGGATGTAACACAAATGACTCAGCCATGTAGACACAGTTTTGCAAGGCAGAACACTGACGAATCTGACTGCTGATGAACACTGCAGAACACCGGGCTGTGCTCGCCGCGGGGAGGAGTGTCACGCAAGCATCAGCTTTGGCATCCAACGCGCACAGTGAAGGGCTGGCCGGAGCCTTGCAACTCTGCTTTGACCCCACACAAACACAAAGTGAGATATGTGAACTCCCCTTCCGCTATACAGACCGAACAGGAGAGGAAAAAGCATGGAGGGTAACTGAAAACAAACAAAAAATCAAAGTAAAAGAGGTAACAAATACATCTCCTCTCAGCTGAGATTCCTCACATGGCCCAACTACACATTAGGACAGTACAAGCCAAACCGGAGGTCTAACATGCACCGATGGCTCAGCCATGCACTAAGTGGCTGCATTCAGAAGTCAGATAGAAACGTGACCCCGTTTCTCAAGTTCCTGGAGGAACGCAGAAGGGTTAAAAAACACACGGCGCTTATGTTAAAACTGAAAGGGGATGAAGAGACTGCCCAACTAGTCAGCTATTCAAATCCACTCCAAGGAATCTGGTGGCACAGGCAGTGAAAATTAAGCTTGTAGCAAATTCTAGCTGGGTACCTTTCTGATAGCTTGAAATGTAGTGATCTTCAGGGAGAGGAGACACCAAGAAACAAGTAGATGAAGACAGAGATAGAAGAAACAAATTTAATTTTCATGGGAGGGAGAAAGAAAAAAAAACAAAAACGAAATGCAATGGGAGAAGCGGGTTAAAGTCTCAACCTTTGACCGAAGCAGCAGCACCTCGTTGTACCACAACGGTGTTCTGCTTCTCTGCGGGACTGACTGTCCTCCACCCTACACGGATCTGGGCAGGCAGCTCCCCCGGACTCCCCCGTGCATGCTCACGGCCCCACATCTTCCTCTGGGTCACCACCTCGCTCTCAAGCGATCCCCCCCCATATAGAAACTACAGATCAGCTCAGCAGCTGTTTTGTCCCTTTCATGCATAACTTAAAACCAGGGCCAAAAACTGCATTCTACTTTTTCTGGGGTGACATGAGAAGCCACTTTACAGTGGAGTTCACTGCAACAGATGAGAAGACTGGGTAGATATTTTGGCGTAGAAAATTTTGAATTGGGGGAAAAAATAACCACTTGGGAAGCAGTCTCTGTAAGGAGCAGGAAACCATTCTCCAGAGTAGCTGGCAAGAAGCGTCTGTCGCAGTGAATGTAATTTAATTTCTCTGTGACTGAATAGCAAAGGAGAAAAAAAAAAAAAATGTTTCCTACCCAGAACTGCACAAGGGTTGGCCAAAAAGGAACTGGAGACCCTGGCTGGGCATCCAGCTATAAATCAAGCGCTGATCACTCTTGGGCTAGCATCGCACACCTTCCCCACCTTCACCCCCCCACCGTTACCAGCTCGGTCGTAACAGCGTTGTTTTTTTTTACCTTCCAATGTCTCATCACCATCTGAAATCAACTCATCATCGGAGCATATGTTGAGGATGTTAACGAGCATTTCTGTGACTGTAAGAAGTACAGACAGGAAGATTAGAGAGGCCTGGTGCACACGCTTGGCAGGCAGAGGTATTTGGAGGACGAGCTGGACAAGCCAACGATTTCAAGGTCATTTCTACTCTGGAAGTGGAAGCCCAAAGAACACTTTTAGCCGCATACTGCTGGTACCTCGCAGCAGTACCCAGAGCAGACGACGTACTTTACACCTTCTGCCAAGGAGGTGGATGCAGTCCAAGCACATCACAGATGAAACAGACGTGGGGAGCGGGGTGCCAACATTCATGCAGAACAGCCTGGGCCCGCTGAAGGTCCCACCTCCCCAACCCCGACCCGCACAACAGGCCACCTGGCTCCAAGAATGTCAAATCTAGCAGGGGGGGGTGGAATTCAACCTTTGGTTCCTCAAAGTCAAAAAAACCCTTTGGCACTTCGGACCTCGAAGTCATACTTCAAACGTATAACACTGGGGCGGAATTTAAACTCACCGGGAGATGTAAAAACCCTTTTGCTGAGAAATTGAGGCAAAGCCTCAGTCATATTTTAAGCTGCCTCGCCTCTTTCAGAATGAAATAAGCCTTTAAATTGAAGTGAATGCTTCATTTTGGTGGGCCACAAGCCAACAGGAGATTTTAATTTCTCTGTTGCAAACCCAGAGCAAGTGAAACGTCTCCAAATTCTGAGGAGGGGCTACACCACCCGAGATCAGCTCCATCAGCAATGCAGAAATAGCAAGAAAGGATCGTTTTATCGGTAAAAGCTTTCTAGAACAGGTATCAACAATTATTTTCACAAGAACTTTACCCAGTAATATGCAGATCTCCTCGAACCCAAACTGCTTTCCAGTGCTATCTGATATTAATGAGTTACAACACTCTCCCAACACATTTAATAGCCCACGGGACAGGTTTCTAACACTCAGGGTACTATGACCAGTCACCGGGCAACTCTTCACAGAAATGCAGATATCTCTTACCCTTTTCCCCCACAAAAGGCAAAGACCATGTGAAGACATCCATGAAGTTTGGAAGCCAGTACGGATGAGGGGAACAGTTGAACTGCCTGATGTTCATGACATTGTTTTCGTATTTCAGTACAGCAGCTAGAAGAGAAAAGGAAAGACAACCCATGTCCATAGGCACCGTCGACTCCTGGGAGTTGTACCTGCGCTAATGAAACTTCGTCATCAACCAGAGGTTGCACTCACGTAGCGCCAACTCCCAGCTCTCCAAAACGAGAAGGCCTAAGCACTATTTTTTCAGTCTACCCATTACGTTGTTTCACTAAACCTCATCATATTATGATGAAGGTCAGTTTAACAAAGCTGTTAAAATTTATGGAAATCAGAAGCAATGAACACAGGGCCAAGATCCAAAGTGAGGGGTAAAAAAACCCCTCACAGTAGAGGAAAACTCCCCATCGTACTCATATGGTTTTAGGGGCACAGCGAAATTAAAAGCTTGCCTATCCTAGCAGCTTCTCTTTTATGGCAGCATTCATCAAACGTCATGTGGCTGGAAATTAAAGCGTTATTCTAGGCTTTATAACTTGACAGCTAATTGCCACGGTAATACATTAAGTCTTCGAGTCAGAGAACTCAGCCATTCCAGCTCCCAGCTGCCGTCAGTTTAACGCATAAAGCTCTTTTTCTTTTCAGGCAGAGGAACACGACTAGAGGAGAGGGCAGAGTGGGCAAGGCAAGGAAGATGGAGAGGGATTTCCTAAGCACGTGAGGACAGTCCTGACACCCAAACGGCAGCAGAGCCCTGCCCTTGCCAGCCTTACCCTTGTTGTTATAGACATCTAGGTAATTTGGTGCAGAGAAGATTGTGATTAATGACGGAAAGCCTGTTGTCTGGCTCTTCCTGTACATTCGGTACCTGAAAAACAGGTCAAGTGTTAAACACGCTGGGCTTGCTAAGGATAGCATGAAACGCAGACGCAGCCTGCCCAGCTACCGGGCTGCAGCACTTACCCAGCGTCCTGGGCTTCGTGAGCTCGGATTACGGATAACAAACTATTGTTCTGCAAAAATTCACAAACTGCAGGATAACTGGGAAACAAAAAAGGAAGTATATATTAGCACGTAGCACAGGAGAACAGACAGCACACCCACGGTCTTGGTTTCAGGAACCAGCCGCTTGCAGCATCCATTCGGTTTGCGTCCAGCATCCCCAAACAAGGCCAGTATGTATTACATCGTTCAAAAATTAATTGCAAAGCATTCCGTTAAACAGACCCCTGGTGCCAAATCCACCCTATCAGCTGGGCTACAAGTGGTCTGTCAGCACAAATGCTTCTCTTTTAGACAGGAAAAGATTATTTCTTAGAGCTCCTGGTACTGTCCAATGCCTGAAAACCATTCAAAAGGCACTCTGCCAGCTAAAAGAAGCATCTCTGCTGTCCGATACCACCATTTCATAGAGCAACATATCCAAAGAGAGCTCAATATTACAGGAGAAGAAAAAACAAACAAGATTTTTGTACATTAGAGCCAACTGAAGACTATTTCAGAGCCAGGTACGCTGTAAAGTCCCACAGAGTGATCTGAATAGCAATTTATCTCCCCGTACACCTTAGCGTAAGGGGAGACAAAAAGCTCTAGTCCATCAGAGCCCCCTAAAACACCACTCACCTGTAGAAATAGGAGCAGCCTCGAACAGTGTTGTGGGCGAAATGCTCCAGCGTTTTCTCATTGCCGTAATCCTCTGATGGATCGGACCAGAGCAGGTCACACATTGGACCAAAGGCTGGAGGCTCCTTAAACCTGTCTAACTGAAAAACATACACAAAATGAGGACAACGCTGGCGAAAGCTGCAGCAGCATACACAGACCTACGGTGTGGACATGCAGAGCACAGGAGCCTCAACCCGGAACCCCGTGCAGGAATCACGCCAGCCATTAACCGCACTATTAATTGTAAGCTATGCGAAAGGACCATGGAGATTACTTACTTTCCTAATGTCATCTAGACACGTGATTTCTGGAGACAGTCCTCCATGAACACACAGAAATTGCTGGTTTAAGAGGGCAGCAAGAGGAAGACAGTCAAATGTATCCATACACGCATCATACACTCGCTCCGAATACTTGATTCGACCTGGAAAGATGGGGGGCAGGAGGAGGAAAAGAGGGAAGAATTGAATTCATTTGCTCATTTACACAACAAAGACTGCTCAGGCTGAAAGCAGAGCTTTTATTTTTTAACCTTTTCTTTTCTTTTTTTAAAGGGAGGAGTCATTCACGCATCCAAACCTATGTGATATAAGAAGCATTACACAAAGCTTTGATCAGCCCAAGTGCTGATAAATAAGTTCAAGGAAGCTAACTCCTAAGGTGATATGGAAACTCTATGTCTATGGCCCACCAAATCGCACTTTGCACTCGTGCATTAGTGAAAATGCTGACGTGGAAAACGCTTGTTGGACACGAAGATAAAAAGGCTTCACAGTAATCTGGACATGGTCAAGAATATTAATCTCCCTTCAAGCTATTTTCTAGCACACCTGCACTAAGATTAACACAGAAAAGAGGCGAGGCGCTTGCCACTGTAACAGAAAACTCGGGACACCAATAAAACCATCCCATCACTTCCCCATGTTCCTGCTGCACCTCCAGACTCCACGAGTCCTACCAGCCTCAGCTGCTAGGCAGATTATACACTGGGAAATGCAGCAGCTGTTTAATTTGGCACAGCAATATTACACAATCATTTAAGATAGGAATTGCCTTTTCAGCTGGACGGGAGTGCTTCGAGTCAGAATTTGACCAAGATGCCTGCAGTTAAATCAATCTTCACACAGGACCTTTCAGGGCTACAAGCGATCACCACCTCCGCTGGACGCCTCATCTTAACGGAGGTGATGAGGATGTTTCAATACTTTAAACAGAGATACCACGGCCTTGCCGAAAGCAGCTTAGCTTTTACAGCAAGCCTCCAAGTACGTTCAGAAATATCTCTCAACGTTTCGCAGAGATCACAGCACGTCAAGCACGTGTCATCTTGCATCTGCAGCCCCTTCGCAGGGCAGCAGTACGGTAACATAGCCAGATCTTAGAGAAAGCGCCGGTGCTGCTATAAAACACAGCTCTGGCTAAAGCAAAAAAGCGCACAAACAGAAATTTTACCTTTCCTCCAGCTTTATTTCAGGGATACTAACAGTTTTTTTCAGCTGCACACTACGATACAGAAGTGGAAAGGTAGTATCTTCCGTTTTCCAAAGGGGAAAAAAAAACCCTATCACCTCTGGCTCTCTGGTTCAAATTGAGCCCAGCTCAACAGGAGCTCATCTACCACCATCTGATGACTACAGTACCCAGCAGAGAGCTGGCTGGTGTTTTCCAACTCATTTCGGAGTAAACAGATGTCATTATCTCGGTACCTATCAGCCCTACCCTGTCCAACAGCATCCAGAGCTGAAAGACTGAAGATCGGACTTGTGCCTTGTCCGTAACTACATCTTGAGGTCTTGAGCAACTTTTCCTTAATAGAGCGCTGCACGCTGCTGCCGTATCCCCTCTTTATTGCTTGGAGGAATGACTGTCATCCTCAGGGGAGAGGGGTCATTCCCCGACCTTTCATCATCGTTGGTTTAAAAATATGTAAATGCTGCACAAAACTATCTTTAACTCGACTAAAATGATCTTAAAGGTAATGATTCTCCCTAGTGCAAACACTGAGGAACAAATCCTTTATTTGCTTCCAATTGTAATCACTGATCCCAGCTGCACAATCTGGAGCTGAAAGTCATTTGGCAGTAATTATATGTTGCTGGGCCTGAAAGTCAGGGAGGGGGGGTGTGCACACAACTGGCTCATCAGCAAGACAGGGAAGATGTGTTCGCATTTCTTCCATCCACGCTCGTTCTTCCTAACCAGGCAGCCACATCAACATGCACTCAGGACTTTACAGGACTTATATATTTGGTTATTTTAATTTTATTTTTTTTTTTAGCAGGAGCTGAAACAGGAGAGGAGCTATGCATGCAGGAAAAAAAAAGACGACAGGTTTTTACAGCTCCAGAGCTAACCGATACCACTCATGGCAGGCACAAAAATTAAGACCCGCACCTGGGCACAACACATTAATATATTTAAATCCTTACGCTGCTGATACTTACATTCCTGCTTAAAGGTGAAGTATTCTGTGAGGTGCCTGCACTCATGGTTCCCTCGAAGGAGGAACAATGTTTTGGGATGATTTATCTTTAAACTCCATAAATACAGCACGCACTGCAAGAAAGGGAAGGAGGAGATGGCATGTAATAAAAACCTTTTATAGGGCACTAATCATCCGTAGACTTCACTAAGTGTTTCTGGGAAGACACCCAACAAGCTGAATTCAAAGTGGAACCCTGATAGAAACCCAGCTCCATAATCGGCAGTAGATCTTATCTTGGCCAACTTCACCAGTGGGGGAAAGCCACACGGAGCATTTCTCTATATTAGGCCTGAGTTGGAGAAGTGACAAATGAGATCGCATTCAACTGAAACCGGCTCTGGGCTGGGTGGGGGCAGCTTTTCCTTCCAGCAGAAACCAAAGCAAAAAGCACCCATTTTCAGAGCAGCAAAGCAAAACCAGCTGCGCGGCGAGATGTGCGCTCCAGATGTCCCACTGCAATCGAAACCAGAGACCATCAATATAACAGACAGCCATCTTGCTAGCTAGTTTATCGAGTGCACTAAATATCAGAAAAATTAAGCTCGCTCTTCCCCACTGACTTTCCCCCCGCCTCCGTTTTTCTGCTTACGCTACAGTCATGTGAAGTTCAAGTTCAAAACAGGAAAAGCCTAGCCAAAAAACACGCTTAGTAAAGCCTTCTGGCTTTGAAGAGGGCTTTCCACATCCCCCGTCTGAGCAGCAACACCTGTAAAAAGACCGTCTTTGATGAGGCACAGACCAAAGTCGAACTGAAACAATCGTTTTCACCAGAGTCCCCGAGATGTTTCATGGTGGCTTTCCAAAGAGGCTACGCGAAGAAGGGAAGGGCTGGAAGGCAAACGCTCTTACCCTTCTGTGCTATACGTTGTCAAGCTGACAGCTAAATCAGCCGGTATCTGGTATGGGGAAATGTTATCACATTTCCCTTGTTGATTTTGAGTGCTGGAAGGACAACCCATAATGACAGCAAGCTTGAAGATCTGGATTAAAGTCTCTAATAAGAGCTTACCCTTTAGGCTGACATGCTACAGAAACGGCACACACTTTTGAGAACGTGAACCATGAAGTCTGTCAACAGTTTTATACTTAAAAACACTGCTGATCTGGTGCACAGATCTCCGGGAACCGGCTGCTGTGGCACGGAAACAACCCCCAGAACCAAAATAAACCAGTTTCAAGTTAGTTACCAGCCCAGACACCCTAGACATCATGGTATTTAAGCACTGAATCCGCGAGGTAAGCTCTACATGAGTCACTCCAGCTACGTGCAGGGATCCCTAAAACCCCAAGGAGCTGTAAAGCACATGTCTGTGTCTAACTCCGAATTCAACCCCACAGAAAAAAAAAAAGCTGGATAGCAAATTCTGAATTTCAAAATCGAACAGAAACAGGGCAGTGGCAGGTAATTTAAGCTGTGGTTAAGGCTAGCAAAAATAGTATTTTATTGCATCTGTTAATAGGAGCAAGGGTCCCAACAAAACCATTTATAATTATTCTGTGATTTAAAGCTTTAACCTCCTGCGTTTGCAACCTAAATGTCGCTTTTCTCGGCTAGCATGAAAACTGAAAAGTGAAAGTCACTGTAAATGAACCAAATGACTTGCTAAGGACTGGAGAAAGCAGCCAGCCCTGGCGGCACCGGTACGAAGCAAAGCAAGAAAGTAGAGACACACTACCAATAAAGAGGAGGATTTGGGATGCATAGAAGGTCGGCAACTTGCAGAAGAGATATTTAAAAATACATTCAAAGTGTTTTAAAGTGAAATGGAAGTGAACAAAGTCACTCGGCACCACAATTCTTCCTGGACACGTAGCAAGCCAACCACAGACGGCGAGAGCACACGTCTCCCGTCCCCCTGCAGCTCCCCGTGGTCTGCGGCTATTTCATACGGACGTGGGGGCTGCCAGGTACTGGTGGGGTAACGATGAGTAAACGACATTTAACAGCTCTTGGTGAGCTCCGGAGGGGCTGGAAAGAGGTTTCTATGCTCGCACGCCTCATTGTAGAGTTCCCGTTCCCAGACTTCTCAAGGCACTGTGCCCAGGAATTGATTACTGCGTGTTTACAATAGCCTAGTAGCAACTCGAGACAATTATGGCTTACTCGGCTTAAATAATCTGCTTCTCTCCTTATTCTGCCTATCGGGTTGAAGCCCAGAGCCAAGAGTTTGTGCCCGTGCCCCCATTCGATTCCCCCCGCATTGGGAAAACTCAGCAGCAAGAGGGGCTTCTGCCAAACCCACCTGCTCTGTAATCTCTCGTACCATTTAGAGAACCCGGTATTTCCAAGGAAGTTATGAACATGGAGCCTGCCAGCTCTCCCGGAGCAGGCACAGAAGAAATGGCACAGCAAAAGTCCTGCATCCTTGTCCCGCGTTTGGCCCACCAACCTACCTTTGCTCGCGCCTTACTACACTGATTGGATCTCTTTAATATTATTCCGGATAAAACAGTGCATTCAATCCTGGCAAGATTACCATACATACAATTCCATAATTAGACAACGATCATGTGTCCCATTGTAATTGGATTTGAAAAATTAGTCTGGCAAAGGTGTATGCCATTATCACACCATCTTTACTGATAAATCTACTCTTTCCATAAATTCCATTTTTGATCATAATAATTGTTTCACTTTATAATTTAATAAAACAATTCTATTCATTGTATTCTGGCAGTTCTGGCTTCACGGACCAGGATGGTCCCTCATCAGCTAACACGGGCACAGACCACTCTTGCGTCAGGGCTAGGAGATGTAAATAAAAGCTTAAAGCACTTTGAAGGAAGCATCTTTCCCACTTGCACACTGACAAGAGAATGCTTCACCAGGATGCTGTCTCATCAGCACCTCCAAACAGAGGTGTTCAGCCCGATTGCCATGCCCGTCCGCGTCCCCAGCCGGTTGGTCTCGCCGTCGCAGCGGGCTTTGTGGCACGGACTGAAAGCAAGTCCTCTTCCACCAGACATCAACCGTCGCAGCTTTCACACGGCTGCTCCCCTCCCCTCTCCCCCCACAACTCTTTTCTTTAAAAAAATAAATAACAAAACCACCCAACCAAACCACGCTTCACGGCCTCATTATACTTACTGGGAACGAACATTTTTAAATGAGAATTTCCCTAAGCCAGAGGCCCAGAAATAATTTGTTGAAGACATCCAGCTGAGCTGATGAACAGAGCCTTTCGGGGCTTTTAAAGGTTTTGTCTGAGCCACAAACTGTTCCTTTTACCTTGACAACCAAATACTCGCAGCAATGGGGAAAGCTTGCAAGGGTTATTTGGGCTGCTAACGAGCAACATGGTTTGCCTTAACACCTCCTTGGCCCCCAGTTTTGCATCTTGTTTCCTGATTGCCTGCATCAGGATGCAATTATACAATTACCTCCTATTTCATTCAGTTAAAAGGTCATGATTATCAGCTGCTCTGGGCAGGCACTCGATAATATTCCCCACCCAGCGCATGGATGCACAAGTTTGCGCGATGACTCATGAAAGGCTGATGATGCTGGTGCTCTCCACCTTCCCAGCGGTGAAAGCACAGGGAAACCTGGATGCCTTTCCATCACTCGAGCCTCTGGGATAAAGCGATCAAAACTCCAAACCCCAAACGCTCACAGATCAGCGATCTCCGCACTTCAGAGTCCAGCTGCTACAGCTTTGCGTGTTATGGAAGTCTTTAAAAAACATATAATGCAAAGACACCCATTTGACACCATTAACTCTCCGCTTGTAGCGATCCTCCACACCAGCTGCAAACCTCCTGTGGTTTCACTATAGAAACCAGTTGCTGCACACCCAGGTGGGAATCTCTTAAAACACATCGGCTGCACTTTGCAGTAGGTGGAAAGAAGAGGCACACATCAATAGGAATAAGGGAATCAAGCCTTCTAGATTCTGCTTTATCAGTGACATTTGGATCAGCCCCCGCATGTACTAATCAAAGCCCACCCTGATTCGTGAAAGATCAATGCTGGCTCTGTGGGGTAACGCAGCGCTCGGTGGCTTTCCCTCCGCAGACGTGGGGGGAAAGGGGAAGGAGGAGGGTCAAAAGCAGCATGGAAACAAGAACTTTGTGCTCAGACCTTACAAAGACTGACTGCCCCAAGGCTTTTGAGCCTGAAAACGCCAGGCTGCCTTGCGCAGGCTCTGGGTCGGAGTGGCAGGTCACAGCAGAGACCTGATGAGGTTTAACTATAATTTTCAGACTTTCCTCCTCAAAAAAAAATAAAATGCCTCTTCCCACCACCTCTGTTCTCCAAGGCGGACTCAACACCCATCCCCCTGGAATTCCTCCATACTGTCACAGCATGGAGGGATGAGGGCAGTGATCCCCAACTCCAGTGCTGGCTTCTGCAGATCCGGGAGTGAAATCCCCATGTCAGATCAGTCGCAGGGTGAGAGCAGAGAGTGGGAGAAGCACTTCACCACCCCGGATCTGTAAATTTCGTGCGTAGACACAGGGTACGACAACTCTCCTTTGAAGGTTTCTTGGTTAACACAAAAAAAAAAACCCCACGTCTTATCTCAGAGAGAGTTGCTGTGCTATAATATAATCTCTTTTCCAGCTAAATACGCTCAAACTGCAAACCCAACTTGCGCAAGCCAAGCCATTTAAACAAGCGGTCAGGTGCCTGTTCTTCCCCTTCCTCCCCAGGGGTTACGGGGCTCCTCCTGCAGAAATCCCAGCAGCCACAACCCCACCTTTCCAGCATCCGTCCTCACTGCCCCGGAAAACTGCTCGGCGTCATACCTTGGCTCACCGTCAGTATTTTGGAACACACCAAGCGCAAGGCTGGAAGTAAGCCAGAACACTGCTAAAGCACAAGCTGTCGGCGGTACCCTCCTAAATCCTCTGCAGAATCCTTCAAAGGAGCGCTCGCATTAACTGCCTTCATCGCTGTCCGCGAGAGTTCCTCCCCAAAATTTAACTGAGAAAGATTCCTCTGCAGACCCAACAGCTCCGCTATTCATGCACTGTGGTATGCACCTTACCTCTTTGAAAAGAAACCGCTTACTCTGTTATTCCAGGCCAGTTTTGCTACCTTTTGTGCCCCTGTTTCCCCAAATGCCCCCATTACGTTGCCTCCAACTGGAATAAGCTCTCCTTTTCCACCCGGCTCTGCCTCTGCGAAACCAGAAGGCTGCAATCCCTTGGGGTTTGCGGCATTTGCTAACAGCTCTCCCATCCTGCCTGCTCTGACGCTCCCAGGTCCTTCAGCGAGCCAGCAGCAACCACAGGGACCCATCGATTACTTTGCCCTTTAAGAGCAACAACTCGCAGCGTTACCCAATACTTGGTCGGTGGCATCCCACAGAGCTGCAAAATCCTAACACGCCGCCAGATGTTCGGCTGATGTCTGTAAGGTGACAGCGTTATTGTGACAAGGCAGATCGTCACACGGGCACAGCATGGCTAGATACACAAATTAAATGCCTCGCCACTAAGCTCCTGGGTCACAGCGAGACGTACAACAGCCCAGATGATTTATTCTCCTTTCTCCTGACCCCGTCTCTGGCTTTGCAAGGTTGATGCTTTCAGGGGGACGGTAGGGAAGCAGTGACTCAGTAGTGTAGCACTTTCTTTTCCCTGCAAAGCTGAATCCTGCAAGTTTTTAAACATTTGCTTCCCACTGCCTGGTAGGATCCTGTTGCCTGCAACATACAATCAGCTCTCCTTCTTGTTCCCCTGACTGACAGCTACAAGTGATATTAAAACTCGAGTTCAGAAGCTGGAGTTTAGTCATTAACCCCACTGCTGCTGTTTAACTCTGCTACTGGGGGAGGATCCAATTCAAAATCATGACATTGCTGCCAAAAATCATACCTTAAGTTACCTACAACATGTTCTTCCTTGTGTGCAAAACTAGACTAGAGCATAAAATCCAGAGTAAGAGAGGTCTGTATTCGCTAGTTTAGTTCAACACTTTCGGTTTAGTACTAGCACCCCCAGGCTCAACTTTATGTGTCACCTCTATACTGAAGTAGCCTCTGTCCACGTAGTCTCCCAGGAAGAGGTAGCGGGTGTTATTGGGTGATCCTCCAACTTCAAACAACTTCATCAGGTCAAAAAACTGCCCGTGAATGTCACCGCACACTAGGGGAGGAAGAACAGCACAAAAGAGGGACAGAATTACATGCTAAGAAAAGAAAGGTCACGACAGCAACAAGGAGCATAGCATGGCTGTGCCCTGACCCAAGCCACCCCTGCTTCACATCCAGCTTCTGCAAAGATGTGCTCACCCTACACCAGCAAAAATCCTCTCTGCTGAGCGTTCGGGCAATTAAAAAACCTTGCTGATGGACAGAACACAGCAGAAAGCCTGGCGCTTTGAGCAGCTCGTGTTTGCTAGATGGCCCCTTATTTAGGACTGCAGCCGCAGAAAGCTCTCTGACCTGTGATGGGAGCCTCCACTTCAATCATTGTCTTCTCGTGCCTAAGGATGGCAGCCCCATCGTTGATGATCTTCAGCGCCGCATCCTCTTCCAGGCGCCCTTCCTTTACCAAGTGGCTCTTCAAGACGTCAAGCCTAGGCTTCCCATCCTCAAACACCTCCTTCAGAGTGAGCCGCTGCGTGGGAGGAAATGGGACAGCTGGAAATGGAAGTGAAGAAGTTAGCAACACGTCTCTTTTTCAGGGGAATAAGAATTACAGTCTTTTCAGCAGGAGGCTTTCGTTCCAAGCCTCAAGACGAGCATACACTCAGAAACATACTTTCACTGAAATTATGCTCTCAAATACTGAAAGAAGAAAAGCTATGCTGCCAGAGCAACTGAATACACCCCTCAGCATGTTTAAAAAGCCACCGTATGCAGACTAAATGCCATATGCATCCGCAGAAAACGCAGGCACCGAAGCTGTCTCCTAATTCGGTGGGGGTAGTTGTCATCAGAATGTTGCACTAAAACAGGATTGCATGCAAATATCAGCAAAAGCAAGAGAAAACCACACCGGTTCCCAGGAACTAGCAATTAAGGTAGGAGGACGAATATGTAAAATTCTCGCTTATCAGGAAACTGCGCATACCCGCAAAGCAGAAGCTGCCTTCACCGGGCAACAGCCTCGCACCTCTCAGTACGGCCACTTCGAAAAGCATAACTCCCAGCTAAGCAATCAGTAAATCCTGATGGAATCTAACATTTAAGGCAAGTTAAGGTCTCACCTCTTTGCAACGCATTCCCTGGTTTTTAAATCTAGATAGAAATCCACCCCATCAAAACCCGTTATTATTATTTTCACGCTAGGCAATTGTATTATTTGTGAGAAGGTGACCTCTAGCAGAAAGGAAGCATATGAAACAAAAATCATAGTTATAAGTGAGAACCATATGACTTCCTCATCTACCTTCTCCTGGGCCTGGCTAACTTAAAAAAGATGGAGAACACAGGACACCCGCATAATACTTAACGGCTATATAGTGTCTTGATTTTAAAATAAGTTGCAGGAAGGAGGCCTGGATGTTTGGGTAAAAGAGAAAAACTGGAAGTAAAATCCTGTCAAACAGCCCCAAACGTGTGGCCCCGCTGCCGGCAGCTCCCACGCACCACAGAGCCATTTGCATCTCACAGCCGCGATGCAGCACAGAGATGGTCTCAGGTCCCAGGGTCCATTTCCTTCTAAAGACATGTCGAATAACCAGCATCTCCTCAACCTTCTGGGTTCAGCCCTTTCAATACCCCCAGATCACAAACAGGACCAAAGCGATTTCGGCCAAGCCCTGTGGAGGGAGCAATCCTGCCGGATGGATGAGGAGATGATGCTGGGGTGGGTTTTGCTTCGGGGTGCTCCCTGGGGTGCTGCACGCACAGCCCCAAGAAGAGCCTCTTTCCCTGGTTGCGGGTACCACCAGGAGCTGCCTCTCCCCCTCCCGGCCCTGGGGACAGGGCACACCTCCACAAAACCATGAGCCAGGAACGTGCCTTGGTGGCCAAGAAGGCAAATGATCTCATGGGGTGCATTCCGAAAAGCGTGGCCAGCAGGTTGAAGGAGGTCATCTTCCCTCTCTGCTCTGTCCTGGGGAGGCCACATCCGGAGCGCTGTGTCCAGTTCAGGGCTCCCCGGGTCAAGAAGGACAGGGAACTGCTGGAGAGGGTCCAGCGGAGGCTACAGAGATGCTCAGGGGACTGGAGCATCTCTCTTGGGAGGAAAGGCTGAGAGCCCTGGGGCTGTTCAGCCTGGAGAAGAGAAGGCTGAGAGGGGATCTCATCAATGCTGATCAATATCTAAAGGGCGGGTGGCAAGGGGATGGGGCCAGACTCTTGCCAGTGGTGCCCAGTGACAGGACAAGGGGCAACGGGCACAAACTGGAACATGGGAAAAACTTCTTTGAGGGTGGCAGAGCACTGGCGCAGGCTGCCCAGAGAGGTGGGGGAGTCTCCTTCTCTGGAGATATTCAAAACCTGCCTGGACGCCGTCCTGTGCAACCTGCTCTGGGTGACCCTGCTTTGGGAAGGGGGTTGGACTGGATGATCTTCAGAGGTCCCTTCCAACCCCTGCTGGTCTGTGATTCTGTGAAAAGGTCTTGGAGCCACCGCTGTCCATAAGACCTCGGGCAGTCCACCTGATCCCTGCTGGGCATCCCCCAGCTGACCCCAAAATCTGGAAGGGAAACGGGCCTTTTACAGGCATTTTAATGATTCCGGTGCCAGCCTGCTTCTGAGTAAGCAGTACCTCCAACACACGCCACGTGTAAGGAAACCCACTCACTAGATAATGTACCATCGCTTCCACATCTCCCGCTTCTGATGCGATCATGTCATGTGGTGAAAGACAGATTTGCACTTAACTGTAATCCAGCTCGAGAAGAAAAATATCTGATATGCAAATGAAGTTGATGTCCTTACCCATCACCTGGTAAAGGCAGCCCATATGCCAAACTATGTTGAATTTAACAGGCGAAAATGTTTGACCCACCACCAATACAGCGACTAACAGTAACGGCAACCGATCTCTTTTAAATGCAAACAGAGCAGCTATTTAGCTTGGAAACCCAGGGGGCAGAGAGGAAAAGCAGTGAGGCAGCACAAGAGATTCTTTGCAGCCGAACATCAATTTTCAAATAACGTGAAATGTAGGACAGAGGAGAACAAGGGCGGATATAATGAAAGGGGAGCCGGTGCCTGCAATAAGGTGGCCCTCTTTCATCGGTGGCTTTGGAAGTTTTGCTCTGCTGGGTACGTGCTAAGTGCCCCGCACGCCTTGAACGGTCCAGGGCACACGCGGCGCTTTCCCCACAGAGCCGCCAATTAAAGAGGTTTAAGCAAGACCCCTGCTTAATGCCAACACAGGCTGGACAACATTTTTTTTTATTGCAGATATTGCTCATCTCTACAGCCAAAAGGAAAAAAAAAAAAAACAAACCACCAAAAAGTGGCCCCTCTGGTTACTGATGAGAAACTCGATATTTTGCAGAATTTAATGTATTTTCCCTGCCCGCACTCTCTGGATCTGTGTAAGGATGGCAGCGTTTCCCAGCAGAAGGAGGCAGAGGGAAGCTGCAGGTCTGACACAAGAGGTTCAGCTGGAACGAGGGAGGCCAAGAGGAGCCGGGTGGAAACGTGGGCACGGGACAAGGACCCAGGGGCAACGGAGGCTTTGGGACTCCCTGCCATTAAGCAACTGGAAAACGATTTGTAAGTACTTCTACAAACTAGGCATTCGTCCTAGCATCTGCCATATGACTCCAAGGGAAGTGAGAGAGCGCTTGAAGGTCAAATGATTTATAAGGAAGAGAACAGAGAAATAGGAACCATTCGGCTCCTTATTCCCCATCGTCCCAGGCCTTCGAGCACAGCCACTGACCCTGGAACCACCCTAACGAAGTAAAAAGCCCACAAAAGTCAGGACAGAGAGCGTAACGGAGATGGCATGCGACCACAAGAGCAGTCCTGCCCACCACACAATTCAGAAGAGATCCATGAAAAGCTCCTGGCATGGTCTGCTTTGCCTTTTCTTGGTAGCCCTAGCGAGCTGAGTTATGCAAGATAAAATATGAGGCTACGCCGATGCGAGCAGCCAAGAACTTTTATGTAAGTTCCCTCGCTGGCTTTGCATGGCTCCACTCCCACAAGGAGCTGGGCACGATAAGGAACCGGCTTCTCCTCTGCTGTGCCTGTCTGCCAGCCAAACTGCAGCCGGCATGGAGCACAGGGAGGAAAAAAAAACCTGCTCCAGAGATGCCAGAGACACCAGCACCGTCCTGGGGATGCACACAGCTCACGCTAGGCAAGGCATCACTCCACATCGTCGGTTTTCGACTCACTGTGCTTCCTGCTAACCCACCCCCCCCAAAAAAAATAAAGATTTCTCAATTCCGGTGCAGCACTGGAGCAGACACTCATGCTGCGGCACAGCCAGAGCTGTTGAGAATTTCATAAAGCTTCGTGGGAGCTACGTGAAAAAATCCTCCACTGACCAGAGGGTCAGGAGAAGCACGCACCGGAGCCCGAAACCCAGCAATGCCCGTCGCCCCCGTGCAGCAGTGGATGAGGACGAGTACTTAAGTAATTAGTGTTGTCAAAGCAAGTAATCCTGTTAGCCTGTTAGCCAGCATAACTTGTGTAAGGGCTTTAGTCAACTCGGTGCAAGCGGTTATCTGATGCACAAATACCCACTTTTGTTAAATATCTGAATTTTATCCTTCTTACTGCTCAATTCTGTTGCAGGCAGAAGGGTGCAGAAGGAAGCCGGGGCACACAGACAGCGCTGGCACAGCCCTCCGAGCAAAAGCTGACCCAAAATCTCGCACCCTCAGGGCACTGAGAAGGGTGGAAGAGTCTTGTCCGCTTCCTCCTCCTATCTGCAAAATGGGGAAATAACTCTCTATCTCACCCAAAAATGCCGTGGCTAGTCACAGACAGCCCAGGTAGCACAAAGATGCTGTGTGCTAAGCTCATCCTGAGAGCCAGCTCCTTCCATGCACTGCCCACAGACAATAATTAACGAAAATGATGGATAAAACATTCACAACATTGTGAGCAGCAAGTGCTGTGATCTTCCTGCCATCTTCCCTTTGCATACAAAACGGTGTGTTGCGTCCAGTCTAGTTTATATAGCGAACTCTTTAGGTCTGGGACTTCTAATTTCGCAAGGGCATCAAAACACACTCTGTAGATTGCTTCTGAGAAAAGACTACAATTCCCACTCTACCACCAGGACACACGCTGCATGCCAAGCCACAAACAGAAGGACGCAAACGCAAGTGAACTTTTGAGGTGTAAAATGGATTAAAAGGTCAGCTGTGCTCAAGAGAATCCCATAAAGTAAGAGGATCGCGGTATCTTTGCTTGACTACGGTGCAAAACTCTGTTTACCACAAAATTAACGCAGATTTTATTTGCCAGTCCAGGAGCAAGTGGGTATTCTCAGCCCTCCAAGAGGATACGGATAGTTAAGGATGGGAGATTTTTTCATAAAAAGCTGCTTCTCTACCACCAGCTCTACAAAACCAGAGCATGGCAGCCCATTCATTTGCTCCTCAGTGCAAAAAGACTATATTCCTCCGGGAGAAAAGCCTGCGCTGTATTTCTACATCTGTACATAAGCTTCATCATGGCTCTTCCAGCACAGATTAGGTTGGACCATGTAATCTATCATGCATCTTCGTAAGATAGCGGCAGAAACGAAGTCAAAGTCCTCTCCTCCCTGGAGGCAGCAGCAGCAGACAGAGCAGGGCTGACCGATCCACACCTCCAGAAAGAGCCAGTACCATGGAAGAGCAAACAAAGTGATCCTCAAATTATTGTTTATATATTTGAGAGTCCCATGGATGACTGTACAAAGCAACAAAGCGACATTCATTACTGAAAAAGGAGCAAGCCGTTGGCCTGAAGTGGCAGCTACAGCAAAACTCAGTTTATTCCCTGAGTGGTTGGGCTTCTAATGAAAAGGAGGTGTCCTCTCACCCTGGGGCGCGTGGGGCTTCGAGTCCAAAAAAATCATCCAGAACTAACCATGCCCGATAATAAACTTGAGAGAGATTTCTCTGCAACTCCCGACACCCATGTGGGAGTGAATCTGAAGGGCACTGAATGCGATAGCCCCCCGCTTCCCTGCTTGCTCCTCATCAAATAAATGACACTACAGATAGATAGTTGAACAGATGGTTACAGATGCACTTTGGGGAGGAAAAAAAAAGTACATTTAGGGCATTCTGAAGCAGCCAGTACAGCTCAGACAAAACTAAGCACAAGTAAAAGCTGTCTTTTCTTATGCCGAGACACACGACGTAAGGTACTAACAGCTTCCAATTACTGCACCCTCTCCACCTGTGCTGGAAGGCATCTGAGTTATTTGACTGACGTTCAGCTCCGGGTTTGACGGTTGGGGATGACAGACGTCCATCTGCCACAAAGGAGATGCGGCCGCCGAGGAAGCCGGACCCGGCTGTCGAAGGTAGAACCATCCACAGTGAAAAAACTCTGCACGGGAGCCATCCATACCCGCTTTGAAAGGCGGAGAGAAAGCTGCCTCCCGTGTCGAGCTGTGCATAGCACGAGCAGCAGGTCAGGGTTGTGGTTTTTTTTCCCCCCAATTTCCAAATAGCCCAATGTTATTTTTATCACATTCCTATTCCCGTTCACACCTAACCTACATTCGTCTATTCAAAGTTGAGCCCAGGGCTCAAATGGAGCCGGCTGAGAGGCAATAACCTGGAGGAGTTCAGCAACAAAAGGCAACAGCAATGCCATTTTGTGCTTGCAGAAAGCTGAAGTTTCAGGATCGTGCAGAGCTTTCGCAGTCATTAACAGGAACAAACCCTTGAAGGCGAGTGATGGATGCCGTCATTACCCACAGCAACGCTCCAGCCAACCTGCTTCAGTGCTTCTCGATGAGGGGGGCCAGATCAAAAGCAAGGATGGGTTGAACCTCAGCAGCTACATTCAAATTAAAACTTGCTGTTAGTCCTAATACTTATTAGCAATTACCTAAATTTCCATGGAATAATCTTTATTTTTTTAAATTATGATCAATACAGATTTCTGGACATAAAATGCCGAGATGTCTTTGCTTTAAGAATCCCCATGCCGGTTTGCATGAAATCTTCTCTCCCCTGGGGTGCCTGAGGGCACGTTTACATGAGAGTCTGCAAAAACAGATGCATGCTTGATACTGATTTTTTCAAAGCCTGGACCAAGCCCTGACAAATAATCTGTGTCATTTTTCAGTCTGGAACAGCACTGGCACAGGCGCCCTGACCCTGCTATGTCGGGGAACTACTGCTCTCTCCAGCTACAGAAGCTATGTGGAAACACAGCGATCACAAAGTGGAGCAAATATATTGCTCCTCCAGCCTCCTACCACCTGAGAAAATAAGTAACTTCTCCCCTTGCCGCTGGATCGTGCTAACATAAATAACATTAATATCTCAGAAGAGTCACCAAGGAAAGCAAAGACCTTCCTTGCATAAATGCGAGCGCCAGAAATGATTACCATTGCCATTTCTGTCTGCCCTCCTCCAAATTTTTGCGTGTTTCTTGTAATTTTCCTTTTATAATGAATGAAAGACCCTGGGTTTCAGAGGCTCCAAGCACTCACAAAATGGAGTGGAAAAAAAGAGAGTTTTGTTTCTCACCCCTGGAAGAGGTGCAGGAGGACCCAGCCCCGCACACAGCTCCTGCCTTGAGCATCAACCAAACCCATCACACGCCCCGACCTCGCTAACAGAGAGGATCTGGCACACAAGACTTTGGGGATCTTTCTCATCCATTTTGCAAGTGTAAATTCCTACTGAATGGCAGCTCCTTCAAATATAGAGGAGCATCAAATGCAGTTCATAACGCCCCAGTTTTAGCCAAAACTTGTGCTGCTGGAGCTCAAGCCAGCCTCCCAGTGTGCAACTGGTCCAGAGAGCTCGCTCTGCTCCTTACCTTGAGCCAGATTCCTTTTTGTAGGGCAACCGGAATATCTCCTCACAATAACCCTAAAAATATCTGCATTGTACGTCAAATTCTATGAAGCTGAATGATTTCTTCGAAGGGGGAGAGACACAGTCATCATGATACTAGAGTTGAGCGAAACTGAGAAAGACTAATCAACTGAACCGTTCCCATCAGCAAATCTGCCTTTACCTTATCAACTACCTTTCAGTCATTCAAGGAGTAACACCCAAATTTTGAGGCCACGTTGACTCTCGGTTACTAGAATCTGGCACACATAGTCTACGCAGAAGCCAGGTGCATTTAATTCCAAAAAAAGCACGCGACAGTCCTGTGCATCAAAACGCAAATACAAACATAACGTGTGCCAAACGAGCATAACCCAGGTCATGTTTAAAGCTCCCACAGACCCACAGAAATATGAAATGCAACGCCAAGAGGCTAGAAAATCATAAAAGCTACCTAAATCAAAGTCCCTCTGTACATTTACGGAAGCTGCACAGCCTCTAAAACCTTATAGCTACCTGAACTGGGCTCATGGACTCCTAAAAACTTTTATCGGGATAGAAGGTAATTATCATTAAACTGTTCTGCTGGCAAAACATCTAGCACAGACAGTACATAGTGTTATCAGACTAGGGGGAAAAAAAGAGATGCCTTTGCCAAAGCAAACCGCGGCTACTCAAGGAGGGTTCACTGACAGAGCTGTGGCCGAGGTTTGCCATGGCAGGCAAGCCCAGAGGCAGCTCCGATGGCCCCTTGCCGGGCTGCTGACCCAGGAGGTGGAGCTGGCACTCTGCTCCCTCTCTGTGCTCCTCAAGGAGATGGGTGAGATTAAAACCGGGAGTATTTAATTAGAACAGAGGCGACTTAAGACTGTCACCGCACATCAGCCGCCCAGCTCTCAGCCAGGGGAGCCGTCCGCAAAGCCTTCCCCGCGGCAATCGGCTCTTCACGCCGGGGCTCCTGCACCGCCACCGAAAACGAAGCCGAACCTCGGCCACAGCCGAGACCCAAATCCGTGCTGCGGTGCCGGTCTCGCTCTTGCCAAAGTGCTCTGCGGCTCAGAGACTGGCTCAAAAACGCCCTCGGTGGGTACCGAATTTCCTCAACGTCTTTGGGAGCAATGCAGACATGAAAATCCTACTTGCTTGCAATGTTTGTCGAGTTTCCAGCGCCCACATTGCTATGCGTAGGTCCCTCTCTTAATGACCGGCACTGATGCGGATTTGCCTGGGATTGTCATTGAGACAATCTGTCCGGAGACAAGTCCTTTGCCGGGGACACGGGCTCCTTACATCACCGAGCGCCAACTCACCAGCTACTGTCAAGGAGAGCACATAAGCCCTCAACACCACCCTGGAAAAAAAATCTCTTTTGAGACCCTCAAGCTCTATAGACTTTCCAGCAGCTAAAAATATACATATTATATTATATACAGCAAACCTGGCGTCTTCCTCCCAACAGGTCCATCGGTGGGACAGTCTCTCGGTCGACTCGAGGGGGTCACTGCTAAGCTTGAGCGAAAAAGAGGAAAGGAAAAGGAAAAGAAAAAGGCGGAGGTCTACAGCAAACAGCTGCAGCTCCTTAAAAAAAAAAATAAAGTGAGCTCACCAAAGGAGACGGGAGGGGATTCCTAGATGTCAGCAGGCAGGGAAATTCACCACCTGTTTCACAAGGTTAGCAAGCTGCCAGCACGTCCACTAATAGATCATTAATACAAGAACAGCGGGGTCTTTGTGTCAAAGGCAAATCCCCCACCTGCTGGGGAATGTAAATCTGACCCCACCACCGGCAGGGGAGGGGGGTGCCGGCTCCAATTTTAAAGCTACGATTTTGCACATTGCGTACTTGCAAGATCTCGCTCGGGACGACGTTTTAGGCAGGAATCGGCGGCTCCACATGGGAAAACTGAACAAAATAACACCCAGAAATGCCCAGGCTGGAGCTCAAGCGCCATGGTGGAAGCCCGCAGAGCCCAGCCTGCGGGCCCTTGGAGAAGCGACAGTTCCATCGCATCCAGCAAAAGGCGGTCACATCATCGATAAACGAGAATTTGAGCACTCGCAATCACCACTGCAGCAAAAACAAAAAAATGCCAATTCACCCTCAACAGGGGTCTCAGTTTCTCTTCCCATCTCACGCCTTAATGTTTCAACCCGAGCTGCATTCGCACAGGGTCAAAATAGCGCTGGTTAAAACATTTCTTGCAATGCGCTTACTCCAATGTTTGACATTTATACCCACATATCACCTGATAACCACACAGAGGTGCAGACCGTCTGAAGGGACCCGCAAACTAATTAAAATCTTCCCAGCCGCCACACTGGAGATCAGCCAGAGCAGCTTTCTTGCAAACCAAAGAGTAGGTAGCCCCAAAATTGGACTAAATAAGTCCTAGCAATGCTTTCAGAGCAGCTTCACAGACCTTCATGTGCCAGGGATGGAGCTCGATGACAGGAGCCCCCCAGTTATCGCAGAACCAGCAAAACCAGCCCTCTGCGCTTCTGTTCGGGGTCTTCCTCCCAGAAACCTTTGCAATGAGTATCCAAGACATCACCTTTGGGATAATATTCTCACTACTATTTAAGAAGCCATTTTACCACATTCGCTACACCTCAGCAAGTGATAAAAGGGAACGTTTTCCAGAGCAGGCTAGGGAACTGAAGACTCTGACTGGGACCACTGTTGACACCACTTCTCCATGTTTTCCTGAAATTCACCCTGAACCACTTACTTGTCTTACACAGGAGAGATCACAGAATGGTTTGGGTTGGAAGGGACCTTAAAAAGCGTCCAGTTCTACCCCCCTGCCCTGGGCAGGGACACCTCCCACCAGCCCAGGTTGCTCCAAGCCCCGTCCAACCTGGCCTTGAACACCTCCAGGGATGGGGCAGCCACAGCTTCTCGGGGCAACCTGCGCCAGGGGCTCAACCACCCGCACAGCAAAGAATTTCTTCGTCGGATCTCATCTCAATCTCCCCTCTTTCAGTGTAAAACCATTCCCCCTCATCCCATCGCTCCCCTCCCTGATCCAGAGTCCCTCCCCAGCTCTCCTGGAGCCCCTTTAGGCACTGGAAGGGGCTCAGAGGTCTCCGCGGAGCCTTCTCTTCTCCAGGCTGAACATCCCCAACTCTCTCAGCCTGCCCTCCCAGCAGAGGGGCTCCAGCCCTCGCAGCATCTCCGTGGCCTCTTGTGGCCCTGCTCCAACAGGTCCATGCCCTTCTGCTGGTGGGGGCTCCAGAGCTGGAGGCAGTAGATCCTTGCACACTCTCACCAGATCCACCTTGGAACAGGGAAAGTGCTTTAAATCACGTCTTACAGCCACCACCACTGCAAAGGCATTCACTAAAGAGGGGAAGCACTCAGAAGCCAGATTGATGTAGACTTCTGGAGAGCTAAACCCCACAAGCCCTCTCCCAGTAGCCCACCAGGGCTCCCGGCTGGAGGAGGTCACGTTACTCAACACGCTCACATCCACCTCTGCTCCTAATGGAAACACAGCCAGATCCTATTAAGGCTTCATAGCTGGAGATGCTGCAGCGAGGGACAGCAGCAAGGTTCTGCTTCGGAGGCTGGAGGTCTGAAGTCAGAGGGCAGCCTGGATAGCCTGACACTCCTCCTCCCTGCCAGCCAAATCTTTAACAGCTGGACTGAGATTTCATCTTCCCACCCCTTTTGAGCACCCTCTGCATCCACCCTTCATCTTCCATCTCACCTCTGGTCCACGCCGTCCTAACCAGAGATGCTCTGGGTGCAGAGCTGCTCCCCATCCCTCCCTCTGCCCTGGAGGGTTTTCCCAGTACAATTGACCCAGCTCTCAAGTGTCATCGGCATATGCCTCTTCGGCACGGTGAGCCTGGCAGACCAGCCTCCAAGAGCCATTCAGAGCCAAGTCTTGCATTATAGGATAATGCTGATGCCTTTACGTAGCCTGTTTCCTCGCTCCTGCTGCTTAATGATGTCTAATTCCATTAGCATCCAAGACATTAACGCGCTGTAGGTCTAGTAAACACACCCACCATCCCACCGCAATCTTGCAGAGGAGCACCAGGGATCGAACAGGGAACACCTGGAAAACCAGCCAAGCTGGGAAGGATCCCGGACAAATATAGGTCTCCAAGGAGTATCTTTAGATTAGCAGGCAGCTCTGCCCCCACCGAGACCCCAGGATTTACCTAAATAGCTCCCTTCATCACAAGCAGCCCAGCGTTCACTGCTATTTTAAGCCAGCACCCTGCCCTACTTCCTAAGGAACAGCCTGCCTTCTCCTGCCCGTGCAACCAAACGAGCACCAAAAAACATCGCAGCTAGAGGAGACAAATCCCTCTCAACTCGGCGCTTCTTTTATTAAATGAAAAATACTATTTTGACACAGTACCGAGCTAATGGGGGCTCGTTTGTTCTAATTGCTACAGAACGGGCAACCGGCACAGCCTTGAACGGGGCGAATGGGATTAACCTTTACCAGGCTGATATCCAGGTAGCAGGGAAGCAGAAAAATCATATTAAACACGGGGGGCTTCAGAGGGACACGGCCTTCCCTCCTCTCCGTCCCACCTCCAGTGCCGAGCTGAAGCATCTGGTGTTATTCCCAGAGGAAATAAATAAAAAGACAGCCCAATCTGCTTTCCCTGACGCCTTATCGCAGTTTTCTAAACAGGTTTTAGTACCCAAGGCTAGCGTTGGGGTTTAGGTTTTGCCACCAGCTGTGGCATCTCTGTTAATTAGCATGGCAGCAGAACATCTCTGCTACAGGCTATAAAGAAACCTGGCTCTGGGAAGTTTCACAGACAAAAAAAAGGGGTACCGCTGGCTCTGTTTGGGGCAGATGAGGGCTAGGCGAAGCACACGAGAGCTGAACAGCTTGCATTACCCTAAGATGTTTGCAGAAGTGGTGCTTCGCGCTGCATTTGACTTCTGATTCATTTTTGGATGAAGTGCCACATGATCTGGCAATATCAGCACCCATTCTGCAACACCCAGTCTCAGCACAGGCAGAAACCTGACCCTTTTCTTAGTACATCCCATTTACAAATAACGAAGCATCCTTCCTGCGAGGAAGACCCCCAAAATACCAGATTCCCAAGTAATTCGGAGAGATCCTACAGGGGTGATGCTTTAAGGGCTATCTACACTCAAGACCTTCTTGAGCTCTGTCCAGACAAGTTACTGTACCATGACACAATTTGCTTTTTAGAGATCCCACCACCGCATCTTGACTCAGATGGTATTTGCACTTTTCCTCTGGCACGCCCGAGGTCTGAGAGCATGCACCTTGGCTTTCATCTCCATTTTTAGCCATTTTCGCAGCTCTTCCCCCCCCGTCTTCCTTATTAGCTAGAAAATGGCAACACTAAACAAGACAAACCAACTAAAGCATTGCAGAAGACAAACATGAAATGAACAGCAATCGCAGTGATGGTACTAGGTATTTCTTCTTTTCAACGAGGACAATTTCCCTTGTATTTAAGATTTGCCTAAGCCTTCCTTTGCTCTGCATGCAATCACAAAGCTATTTTGACTTCTGCATCAACGTGCTCCGTTACAAAAATTCTGCACAGCTCCCAATCTACTGCAACTGGAGAAAGCCCAACGCTCAACCATCCAACTGCATTTCAGGAGTAGTAGTTTATATTAAAAAACAAGGTAGGAAGAAAACTACACATTTTTCATAAAATGAAAGCGTCTTCAGGCAGCAAGATGAACTAGCACACCCTCTGAACCCTATCCACTTGGCAGCAGCGTGGGGGAAGCTCTCCAAAGCCTCTGAAGACGGCATCTATTGATCTGACGCTGGTTTTTAGCTCCCCAGAGGCACGGCTTCTGTTGAAGGCACCGGGAGCCTCGCTGAACAAATCCCACAGGAATGGGCTCCACGCCTCCAGCAGCATCTCCGCCACGCTACAAAGGCACGCGTTCGCTGTGCCGAGAGAAGGGGAGCAGCTCGCCGGGTGTTTTCTGCTCGAGCGTGACTTCACCCAAGCTGAACACGCACGTGGTACAAGATACTGCTGGGGGATGCGCGCTCCGACTGCCTCGATGTTCCTTTGCTCCCAGAAACCTTAATTAGGTATTAAACAGACGATATACAACATACCTGGGAGGTTCACAGCAGGAAACAGATAGCTGATATGTAAGAAAGCATCATGTCAGGGGTCTTACATCTCCCCCACACACTTTAAATGTCTGCCAACCAGGAAAAAAAAAACCTAGATATGTGCCTGGAAAAGCCCAAGTGCTTATGAAACAACAGCAAAGGGCAAACTGGGAAAACCCACTTGTTTACAGGACACCTTTAGGTCTCAGCACCGGTCCCAGCTTTACCACCACCAGTATCAAGCCTCGGCCGGTGGCTCAGTCTGCCCGTCTACAAAACAGCAGAAACCCAACGGTACTTCAAAACACACAGCACAGGCTCTATTGAACAGTACGCGGATCAGGGACGTCACTGACTACTGACAAACACACGACGGCTGCCAAAAAGAGGGCACCAGATCCTAGCTGCTCCTCATTCACCAGCTCTATAACAGTGCAACACTTTACTAATACACCCATCTAGAAAATTGTTCTAGATTATTTGCTCTGGCTCAGCCAGGTGTCTAAATACCAATACTCTGGGGTTTTTTTAAAAGAATTTTTCATGGATGCAACCACAAAGACAGTAAGCTGGGTTGCCTTCCGCCACTCAGCCGTGCTCACGTGTCTTTGGAAAGGATCCTCGCAGCACACAGCTTTGCTTCCCAGAGGACGCCACACCTTGCAGGCACGATTCGCTGGAGGTGGAACGAAGCAGGATTGTTTCTGTGCAACGAAAAGCTCTGCAGGTTTGTTTTCACAGGGGACGGACAAGAGGGGGAAGGCACCCACCATGCCTCAGCTCGAGCATCCAACCTACGTGCTTCAGGGACACCGCAGCAGCCCAAAGCATCGCGCCCGCCTGCCTGCAAAACGTGTATATCACAGACCGTGGGTCCACCAGTAAATTCCAGCCTATCTTTGGGCTAACGTAGCTGACCGGACCGAGCTAATCACTCAGATTTCCAGCACAACCACCCCAAGCGCTCTCATGCGAGCACCAAGTTTGAACATTAACGATCTCGGTTAACATCAGCCATCGGTTTGCTGCTCAAACTGGGCTACTAAAAAGCAATTCTTGACACACCCCAAAATTAGAGATTTTAATAATGAACATGAAGATACCCGAGTACAAGTTTAAGCACAAAACTGAGGTAAATGGAAACACTGCACTTCTCCTGACTAAACATAATTATAGTTAACACTTCTGCAGGGCTCTAGAGATGTAAATATATAGGTTAAACATAGTTAAAATTCTACATCCTACTTAATTGTAGGCATTTCCAATTGAATGAAATTACCTTTTATCTTCCCGTTTAAATTATTAACAACCGCGAACAATGTCACCACCTTTAAACAATAATCACAGCCACGGAAGAAGCTATTCCTCCCCAGATTACTAAAGGCACTTGAATCGGCGTCCCAAGCGTACCTGGGGGAAATCAAACGCTTTCCTTGACAAGTTCCTGCGGCTCTCGGAGCATTAGTGCACGGAGGCAGCAGGCTCCAGCCAACGCCATGAGCCTCCACCCCACCTGGGCTACGGACTAATTACCAAAATTAGCAGGGGCCATCCGGATGCGGCAGGGCTGTCAAGCCCCCGAGCGGCGTCAGTAACGTCGGCAGGATTGCTTGATGGGTTTTCCCGGGATCTGGAAGCCCGAGCAGCAGGGACAGCGTGTCGGTAGGGACGACTCAGCTGAATCATAATGGCTGCATTGACATTACCTTCCCCGAACAAGGCCAACCTAAACACACGCAGCTGCCTGGGATTTAGCAGGAGATTTACAGTTCGCACCGGCCACTCGGGCTGCCTGCAGACCTACAAATCACCAAGCCACACGCGCAGCTCTAGGGAAGACCCCGGCCCCCCCAAATCCACGAGCCCTCCAGCCTTATTTCAAGCAGCACACTGAAAGCAACCCACGAAAAACACCCGCGGGCAGCGCAGAGCTAACCAAGCCCGAGGGGCCTCAAAGTCTGGGCTGCCACCCTCGTCCACTTTCCCTTCGTTTGAGGCCACGGTTATTAACATCTAAACATGTGATCGGCCACATGACAGGCTAAAAAAATCGCTTGGACCCGTCCAAAGGAGAAGGTAGAGATGGCAGTGTGCATCTCTCCGGTAGGCACACCTCCATAGCTGCATATTATAACCATTCCTGGGAAACCGCTCTTTTCATCAGCCAGCTCGGGGCAGCGCGACTGCCTGCAACGATGCAAACCGCCCGGGCGAGAAGGTCTAATAACCAGGGGATTGTATAACCCAGACAGCTGGGTGCCTCTCGGCTACAGCGGTGGGTGCTGAGCAAAAGTTTAAGCAAGCGAAGGCGCGCAGTGGATGTTCCCCGATGCGTGGGTACGGTAATGGCACTAGATCAATTAGGGCAGCGAAATGTACATCATACGAGCCTCCTCCTAATCCAGGAGTTTCTCAGCTAACGTATTTCTCTCCTCGTTAACCGCTTCGGTGTCTTCTGCTCTTTCAAAAATAGTACCTGCTATAACGGGTCCTGAAGAGGGGGCCAGCTGGCACCCGCCTGGGGGCATCGAAAGAGCAAACAGGGCTTTGGGGGAGGCAGGAGCTGCCAGAATGAGGGGCAGGGTGGGCCCTCACCCCCCCAGATCCTCAGGGGGAGACACAAAACAGGGCCAGCCCCCCACAAAAAAGCAGGGTCTTGGCACCCCAGGCTGAGGGGGGCAAGGACCTCGTGGGTGTGAAGGAGGACGATGCCTGCCTGGTCTGGCACCCTGCCTTCCTCCTCCTCCTCCGGGCTCTCCCCAGGATGGGGATCCCCCTCCCCCCGAAGCAAGGCAGGGATGCCGTCCCCCCCCTTGCCGTGTGTCCACAGCTCCATGGGGCTGGGGGGTCCCCCAGCCCATCACCCCCACGCCCTGCACCCCCATCCTTGCGTTGCACCAGGGTGAGGACCTGCACCAGAGAAGGGGGGGGAGGAGGGGATTGCTCATCCTCTTAAATCAGGGATTTCCCCCCCTCAGGCTAAAAACTACCCCCCTCCGCAGAGCAGGTCCCCCCTCCCAGGCTGCCGTTAGAACAGAGGATGTCCCCCCCAAGACCAAAGCTGCCCCCCCACCCGCAGGCTCCTCCGCAGCGGCTGCTGCCAGACAAGGGCTGCCCCCCCCATCCTGCCCCCCC
>VUYV01000083.1:1541375-1568973 GCA_008711295.1 Anarhynchus alexandrinus | reverse complement strand
CCGCGCCTGCGCCCGGCGTCACGTGGGGGGGTCCCCAGCCCCTTCCTGCCGCCATCTTGGAGGGGAAGGGGGTGTTGCTAGGCGACGGGGGTGAGGGGGGGGCAAGATGGCGGGAGGCCTGTGAGGAGAGGGGCGCGATGCCCCTTCCCACCCTGCGGCACCCACCTGCCACGTCCTCCTTTCAGGGCTAGAAGAAGGGGAGGGGGGGGTGTAAGGCATAGCAGGTAAAAATAAAGCTCCACGCCACCCTTCTGGCAGCGCAGATTGGGAAATCGGGCACCGGGTGTGCAGCGTTCACGCGGCCCAACAGTTGGCGGCATATGGGGAAGCCGAGAGAAGCATTAACACTCCCACTGCAAATAGCGAGAAGGGCTTGAATTTGTCTGAGGGACGATGGCGGCTCACTGGTTTTAATTTGTCTGCTGAGGTGGGTAACTGAGGTCGCAGGCATTCATCAAAACTTGAGGATTTTGCAGCAAAAAATAGCCCGCCTGAAGCCTTGAGGCATAGGCCAGGAGCGCTGCTGCCTGACAGCCCCGCTGGAAGCACTGAGCCAGCGCTGGGGAGGAGAGAGAGCAAGTCAGCTGCATGCTGCGACCTTTCTTCCTTAGAATAGCATTTATTTTTAAAAACCACCGCAGAATTTCAAGATTTGTTTTCTTTAGCTGCAGCGGGGTTTCTAAAAATTGTGCTTGCTGCTTGGAGCTGGCAGCTTGAGGGTAATGGTAAATAAAAAAGGAAAAAAAAAAAAGTGAAGTAGAAAAGCAAAGTATGCTGTTTTTTTGGTTTGGGTTTTGTTGTTTTTTCTTTCCCTTCCCCTATTGCAGGGTGGAGAAGCAAGGACACAAATAACGCCGCTCCGAGTCAGGCTCCCTCGTGCGAGCTGAAGAGGAACACAACATCCCGCAGACCCGCTCTGAAACCTCAGCCGCCCTCCAGCCAAACGTCAACACTTGGGAAATACATTTAAAAAAAAATTCGAAAAAATAAAATTAAAAAAGGCTTTTCGGCTCTAAAGGCAATTCCTGGAGCGCCGTGCCACGCGGGCAGGCTGGAGGAGGGGGGGGGATGTCAGTGCCATCTTCCGTCGGCCGCGCCGCACTGCACAGCCCTGGAAATTGGGGCTGGAAAAGCGGGATTGCATCACCCAGCCCTTCCAGCCTGGCTCAAAGCCTTCCCCTTGGAAAAATCCTGAACCAGCGGAGCTCACACCCCTTCACACCCCAACCAGCTCTGGCCAGGGGGAAATTTCTGCCACTAGAGTACGCTTGCAACCTTCCGTCATTACAGAATATATTTTATTTATGGAATTTTACAAATAACTTTACAATTCACGTGACATAAGTTATGTTCTTTGTTTCAACGCGTATCTCTTACAACACCTGAGTTATTGAAATACTGAGATGGAACTTGAGCGTCGAACCGGACACGGGAAGGGAAACACGGATGAAGAATCCATAACAAGCTCGATTTGGGTCACTTTCCCTCCTCGTCCTCCCGCCTGCCCCATCCCTTCCCCGACGGCGGGTACCAGCCCGAGCCAGGGACGGGAGCTCTCTCCCACCGGTCCTTTGGCAGAGGGAGGGTCCCTCTCTGCGAGGAGCCTTGTTTCTCCGGGGGGTTTAAATCCCCACACCCCAAATCTCTGATTTGCAGATTTCTCAAGAGTTGACTCAGTCGCCAAGAAACAGAGTTAAATTTGAAACGAGAAGACGGTGGACTCACGATCCCCGCCGCGTGCCCAGGGGCCCGTACGGGCTCCGAGGAAGCCAAGCATCAGTCCTTGCCACCTTTCCAGCTCTCGGGGACGCAGAGGACCTCCCAGGCACAGTCTGCAAGCGCCTCGTGGTCCCCAGGGGACAGACAACGAGATTTCCCCCCCTTCGCCTCCAACGCGGAGGCTTTTCCATCTGTGCGCACCGCTGAACCGCTCCTGCCAGCCACGACAGCCCTGGCAGCGCTATGGCTGCCCTCTGCCCTGTGGAAAGCCGCCAGCGATACGGTGTTTTCCAAATACTTCCTTGAGAGAGAAGAGAGGGCACATATGCCATTCAAAGGACTCAGTTTTTCCACATCAAGTCAGTCAGATGGGGCCGCAGCGCTCTCAAGCAAGGAAAGGGAGTTTCCAATAGCACTTTAGTCCCAACTACTGAAAAATAGCAGCAACCCAAAGTGTGTGTAACGACCACGAGGTGCTGCAGAGGTGGCTGAGTGCCCGAGCCAGGACAGACCACGCTGCTTCGAGGCAGCTCTGTCCCACAGACCAGCTGCAGAGGGAAGAGTGACTTACAATGACCATCCACATGAACAAGAGACACTGCATGGGATAAAGCAGAGCCCTTCTCTCCTTGAAGGTATCACCAATGGCAGCAAGCGGCCCAAGGATCGTGTGGTACCTCTGGGTTGAAGGGTGCTCCCAAGAAGGCTCCCTGCTCCTCGACATGATGATATTTAACTTTCTGGGTGTGGAACAAAGCCAACAGCCTCCTGGGTGCCAAGGGGACAAAGTCAATGCCTGGCCTAGCCAAAGCCACTGAGAGCAGAGGTGCCAATCCGCAAAGATACAGGCAGTGCCACATCTCAACAGGCAGAGACCTACGGACTCAGGGACAACTGTTAGGAGCCTAAGAGAAACATCATCCAGCTGGTACCTAAGGCAAATTAGGAACTACAGTGAGGTACTGGCAGCCAGCGATCAGACCACGATATGACACCACTGGATGGTGCTGAGCCTACCCCAGGCTATCCCAAGGGCTGAGGTCCCTTGTCTGTCTTGCAATGGACAGGAAAAATAACCAGCACACCTTCCACTTTGCTTTCCAACGGGTTGGAAGGGAAGGTGTGGGGAGCCTTGGCTCCAGCCCCTGGTGCTGAGCAGCAGCGAGCCGAGGTGGCAGGATGGCCGTCACCCCGCCATGCGCACCTGTGGCCACCTGCACCCACAGGGAGTGAAGGAAGACACTCAGTGACAAGCCATCCCCGGCATGTACACCAAAGCACTTCCCAAAGCCCTCCGCACCGCTCCTTTGAACCCATCCAGCGCCATACCCACGAGGGTAAGCCGCCTAAATCAGCTCTGCTTCTCAGCGTGGCCGCAAACTCACCACTACCGGGTGCGGGATAAGGTTTGGGGGGAGAAGGGGGCGCAAGGAAACCTCAAGCAACACGGGTGGGGTGGGCAACATTATCAATATGATAATAAGACAATTCACCTAGTGAATCTGGGGAAAGCCAGCCCAGAAGCAGAGCTGTGAAGTGCCTGTAACACCCTTTCTCTGGCTACTCCCTAAGGCTGGGAAAACACAACCTAAAGAGGTTCACAGTCTATTTTCTTTTTTTTTTTTTTTTTTTTTAAAAAAAAAAACCAACCAGCCCCCCCACCCCACCTTGAACCTCAGCAACTCAGCAGCATCAGTGTTTAAAAACCGGTGTCCGTTCCCAGGTGTCAGCGTGAGCTTGGTCACAGTGTAAAGACCGATGCCCTGGTTGGGGAGCCTGTGGCCGGGCAGGGGCTCGCCATCCCGGCTCTGCCCTTGCCCCACACTGCTCTCATGCCCTTCTCACCAGCATCACCCCACAGCTGCCCTCATGGAAGGAGAAGGGGTTTTTTTCCCCCTCACATACAGCAGCAGGGACCTAGGGGAGGTTAAGGGCATCCTTCATCCTCACGCAGCCCACGTTTCAGTCTGACCCGCATGAGGTGCGGTTTGGTGTCCTCTGCTCCGAGCACTGATGCCCAGAATGTGCTTTAAAAAAAAGAATAAAATAAAAAAATCACCAATCCTCTTCACCCTGCTCTTCCCAGGGCATCGTCTGGGCTGCCAAGGCAGAAAGGGAGCAAAACCAGATGTGGCTCCAGAGACACGCTTCTGAAGACAGCAAAGATGATGCTCAAAACACGAGCCAAGCTCCTCGAGCCTCCTCTTCCTCAGCAGCCCTCTGTGCTTGGAGAGCACAGCTCTGAGGACTGGCTGGTAGGTAACGCTCCGAGAAGGGTCTGTCCCAGTCTGTCCCCCTGACGCACCCCCCACAAAGGGGTCAGGAGAGGGGTCACGTCCCATCGCACCGCTCTGAGCACAAGGAGGGGAGCAACATGGCTAGAGGAGCTCCTGTCTCCTAACTCCATCCTTCCCAGAAGACATGAGGAGAGAAGGGATATGACACTGGAAAGAAATCCTCCGGTCAGTTCGGTCCTACAGCAAAGGGGTGAAGTTCCCCTTAGCCTTAAACCAAAATAAAAGGAAGTTCATGGAACAGCTTTAAAAGCAATGCCTCTTCTTCTGTAGTGAGATGTCAGTGCCCGCACAGGTACCGTTGTATGCTTGCAGCAGGAAAAGGAAAGAANAAAAAAAAAAAAAAAAAAAAAAGAAATATCCCTTCCTCCCTCCCTCCCCCCCAAAAAATGGAAAAACTGGAACAGGGCTGCGAGTCAGGCTGGTCCTACCCTATCTGGATCTGGCCAGAGTACATGGTGAGCAGCACCATGATGGTGAACCCCGTCAGCAGCCCCGCGTTCTGGATGGCGAAGGTGATCAGCGCGCTGCCATTCTGCTCGTCCTCCCGGCTGACCTCATTCATTTCGGGGAACTGTGGGGGAAGAGAGCGATGGCAGGGCTCAGCGACAGCACCAGCTCAGTCCTTCCCAGCCCTGCACGCTGCTTCACACCCCGTGCCACCATCCCAGCCAATATTCGCCACCCATCCCAGGGCTTTCAGCCAGGTCACCGTGCCACCAGCCCAGGCAAAGCAAAGCAGACGAACGCCAGCCACTACAGACAGCATCTGCATTGGCCAGAGGCACAGAGCAAACATTCCCCTGTGCTCTCCATGCCTGCCTTGCCTCCAGGCTCTTCCTCTAGCCAGGAAAAAACACCCTGGCAAGGTCCCAACCATGCACCCGGCAGCCCCCCCGGGGTCAGCACCTACCATGTCAGCCAGCGCAATGTACAGAAACATCCCTCCGGCCAGAGCGAAGATCCAGTTGGCAGAGAAGTGGCTGCCGGCCACAATCCCGAAGGCCAAGCCCACGTAGCAGCAGCAGGCGGAGATGAAATTGAAGAAGAGCGCTTGGCGGATGGTCATCCCGGCGTTCAGCAGGATGACAAAGTCCCCTGTGGAAGAAGAGGATGGGGAGGATGAGGAGGCTGTCACCGGGCGGACAGCAGCATCGGGACAGCACCGAGGTGCTCGTATTCATCGCCTGCTTTTGCCTGAGATCAAGCGTGGGCTCCCCGTGCCCGCTGGCGCCCAGCGCTGACCGCACCAGCTGCCTGCCAGCTCCTGGCCCTGCCCGTGCATAAATTTGGGCATTCAAACCCAAACCGCTGCCCACCTCCCCCCTCCCAAACCAACGAAGTGTTGGCTTTTTTTTTTTCTTCAGATGTCTCCATCTAAATTTAAACTTCAGACATCATATTACCTCGTTATTTTTAGAGCGGCGATTACTCAGTATAGTTTACAGCCTCGCCTTCTCCCCCATCATTACTCTGTTTATTCCACCCCACATTTGCCTTTCTCTCGAGAAACAACCGGTAGGACCAGGGAAGCGGCAGGATTAGCCTTAAAGAGGGGCAGACACGAGAGCTCTCGCAGCACCTTTCCTGGAGGACTCACATACCCAGCTCGTGCGGGAACTCCTCGCAGAGGATGGCCACGGAGGTGCTGATCCCTTGGAAGACAGAGACGGTGAAGGAGGCCCCGATGGCCAACCCGTCAATGAAGTTGTGGAGGCCGTCGCTGAGGGTGATCATCCATGCCAGCGTGCCGATGTCGGAGTAGCGCACCTCCTTCAGCCAGTAACACGCGCTCTGGGAGGCCTGCAGGTCCTGCCATGGCACCCCGACAGCGAGGGCTCAGCACCCAGCCGGTCTGAGGGGGTGTCACCTCTCCCTCCACCGGCCAGGAGAACCCACCCCTCCATGCACTAAATCCACACGAGGCTTCACCCGAGCCATTTGCTTTCCACCACTCATGGAGGATTTTGTCAGGGAGATGCAATGGGCTTCGAAACTGCCCTTTTTTCATTAACAGACTTTTTTTTCCACGCGCCCACCCACAACTCCACAGGAGGAGGCACTAACCTGGACAGAGAGGGAGCCCACCACAACCTTCTCATCCCCAGAGGTGGTCTTGCACTCCAGCTCACTGGTTATGTGCGGGATCATGTGGTCCAGGTCCCCGTTCTGCAGCTTCTCGGTAACCCCGTCCTCCTGGTCCTTCTTGGATGGCAGAGCCTCGGGGCCGTAGTGGCTGTGCCCGTGGTGATGCTGCGGGACAGGGGGGAGATTCACGGGTGTCAGCCACCCCTGCCACTTCTGCTGCTTCCCACCCGAGCAGCCCCTGCTCAGCCTCACCTGGTCCTTCTGCTTCAGGAGCATCTTCAAGACCTTTTCCGTGAAGAAGAAGAGGTAGAAGCCCCCGAACACCACGGCGGATTTGGAAACGTAATAATCTTCTTGAGGGTTGAATCCAAACGCCTGCAGGCAAAAGGGGACAAGTGACAGGACTGAGGAACAGACTCCCGCAGCGTCTTTTGTCTGCCTTTGCCCTGGCACCTCTGGGGCAACACTGCTGCTTTCTGACCCCTCTCTAAGCAGTGGCTGCTTTGGGGGCAGGCTCAGAAAATGCCTTTGTGCACCTTTAATCTCCCTCATTCCCCCAGCCAAGTCAACTCTGCCCCAAGGCATCGGATCCACCACCCTGCACCGGGGCAGGGATGCTAAAAGCAGACTTAGAAAGCCTCCGCTCTCTCAGCAGAAAGGCAACCTGCCTGCGGGGCTAGAAAGGGCAATACAATAGCGCTTCGCTGCTTGAAGCAGACCAGAGGTCTCCCTGGAGCGATTCCCTTCTGAAAAGGGGCAAAACGCCAGCTCCAGCCATGGTCCTGAGGGCTTCCAGCCTCTGTACCTCACTCTCGGCTCCCCTCCGACGCCGCCTTCCCCTTCTCCAGCCAGCGAGCGCCCAGAGAGAGAGAAACAGCCCCCGAGAGAGAGAGAAAAGGATGGACCCAACGGTCCTCACCCTACCTCGGGAATGAGCTGGAAGAGGGCGTTGGAGTAGAGAGTTCCAATCGCCAGAGCTATGAAGTAGAGGAGCAGCCGCTTGTAAAAGGTCTTCTTCATGAAGGGCACCACGCTGGCTCCCACCAGCGAGCAGAGGGAGATGACGGTCACGCAGAGGAAACCGTAACCCCAGACTGCGGCGTGCGTGCCAAACCCACCCCGGGGGAATCGGACGAGGGGAAGTTGTCGGTGGGAAAGGAGATCATCGTGGGGAAGGGGAAGGAGGGGAAGAAGTCCACGCCAAAAGGAAAGAGAGAGGAGAGAGGGGAGGGGAGAAAAGAGGACATTCATTAGTGATTGCTTGTTCATCTGGCATTGGCTCAAGAGGGGCGAACCTGGTGCTGAGTGGCTCTGGCAACAGCTCTTTGGGAAGGGCTGGAGGGACACCCTGCTGTGGAGCTCACACCAAACGACCAGGAGAGGAGCCCTCCTTTGGAGCAGGCAGCTCTCTTTTAGCATCGGGCTGGAGCCGAGTTTTGGCAGCCAGGCCGTTTCGGCGCCAGCACCCCAGCTCTGCTCCCTGGGCCCCTGCAGGACATTGGGCGGCTGTTTCAGTGCCACAGAGCACCAAGGTTCCCCGAGCATCTCGTACGCTCCGTCCTCGCCCTGCAGCCCGGAAAGATGCAGCCGGTCCCCACAAGCCACACTGGGATGCTCCAACTGAGGGTGAGGGTGGAGCGTACGTAAGGCATTTCAGTTCCTGGCAGATCAGGAAATATAGGCGCTTGCTTTTTACATTCGGCAAATAAAAGTCACAGTTCTGGAGTTGAAAAGGAGCCTTGAAAATACATCCCCCCACCAACACGGACGAGGCGTTCGCTGCCCGAGAACAGAGCAGGCAACACCAGGGGGCAAAACCCAGTGGCAAAGGGTGCTCTGCTCCAAGGGAAGGCTGCGCCTTAAATGCAGAGTTTTAAGGTTGGATGTGCAGGAGCTCAGATCCAGCTCATCTCCTCCCCAGGAGACGGGGAAGGGCTCTGTGAAGCACGCGTGTTTCCAAGGTGTCCAATCTGAGAGCACGTGGCTGTATTTATTCAACTCCGGAACTGCGCAATTACAACACAATTAATTTGCGATGTATCTGTCGGGTCCATCAGAGCACCAGGAAACCTCACATAAGCATAAGTCCTTGTGGGAACATCAGTCTTGTAAATCAGAAGTGGGGAAAAAAAAGGCAATTAAAACATTTGTAAAAGCTGACTGACTGAGGAGGAAGCTGGTGCTTCTCCAGGCTGTTCTCTGTGCTTTTACACCAATATTTTCTCTGCCTCGCAGGTCTTTCCATCCGGCTCACGCCACGAGCACGACCGCATCTCAGTGGCATCAGAGCCAGGCAGCTCTGCATGAAGCAGCACTGAGCACATCCCTCCAAGGGATAAACTCCCTTGCGAAGCAGAGGCAGCCCGTGGAGCAGGAGCAAACGGCTTCTCCCAGCACCTTCCCAGACCTCAGACCTGGCCACCAGCCTTGCAAGGACCGGCAGGGCTGGAGGGCACAGCCTCCCCATGCTGCCTGCACACTCGAGAGGGTTTCCTGGTGCTCGGAGGGGCGAGAAAAGCCCTGCGGAGCCCCTGAGACAAGCCCTCAGCCTCGGGTGACGGAGGGATCAGTTCGATTCGGCAGGGTGGAGGCAGAGAGGGCGCCCGGAGAGCTGCCCTCGGAGACGGGAGAGAGGCAGGGACTTTCTACCGCACCTCTGGGATGAGCTGGAAGAGCGCGTTAGAGAGCAGCGTGCCGATGGAGAGCGCGATGAAAAACGTGAGGACCCGGCTGAAAAAGGCCTTCTCGGTACACGGTACGATGAAGACTCCGAGCAGGGAGGCCACGTTAATCATTGACACACTGAGAAAACCAAAGCCCCACACTGCGGAACGAGAAAAAACGAGGGCCAGACATTACCGAGGCTCTTGGCATGGGGAGATGGGGAGGACCCCAAGACCCCGGATCCGGGCAGGCGGAAAAGGCTGGCTCTGGGTCTACGCCCCCATGCTGGGGCCGGCCACGCTGCACCGGAGCGTCTCTCCCTTTGCTCCGGACACTTCAACTGCGACACAAACCATCATTTTTGTTGCAGGGCAGGTGGAAAGGAAGCCACTGGGTTACTTGGAAGAGGTTTTCCCAAGCCAGCCCTGGCCTCGCGGCATGGGAAAATCCAGTGCTGCGCTCAGGGCAGCCGATCCAAGACCTTGGGCATCATCAGAACCTGGACATCTGGAATTTAGTATCCGCCGGTGGCTGGAGGCCAGTGAGACCACCCCCTCCCACCCACAGGGACTCACAGCAAGGCCCCCATCATCCAGCTATCCCGGAGAGCCATGCTGCGGGCACAGCTCTGACCTGTGGCATGTGCAGCCGGGGGCAAAACCACACTGCGAGCCCACGGCACAAACCACACCAAGGAAAACCCGTCAGGACTCCTGGCTGCTGTAGGCAAGCTGCCTCCTCTTATCTCTGCCAGACTCTGCCTGTGCCCCGGAGCCGGGAATGGGAACCAACTGTCCCGCAGGTCCTGGGGTGCCTCATGTCCCTGAGCTCTATGCCCGCGGCTGGGCAGCGCTCGTGCCCCCCGGTTCCCTGCTTACCTTCGGCCGAGCTGGGTCTGCTCTCCTCCGTCTGCTCATTTTCCTCGTTTTCCAGGTTCTCGGAGGCGCACGCCCCGGACTCCAGCTGCTGCAGGATGGTGGGGCAAAACTCCTTGAACTCGCTGTGCCCCACGGCAGAGCCCTCACTCAGGTTGTGGATGGCAAAAAGCTCAACGGAGCTGAAGCACTGGGGAAAGGAAGAGACGGGCACGTGCCTTGAGAGTCTTGCAGCTCTGCAAAGAGGTTTTGGGGGTCTGCAGAGCCCCTTCCTTACCCGGGAGAGGTTCAAGCGCTGCTGCGGTGGCTGGGAGATGTTGGCGTGTCCCACTCCCACGTCCAGACGGTTCAGCAGGGCCTTGAGCTGCTTCAGGCTCAGGGTTTCACTCTCGCCGTACCGCTGGAGGAGATCCTGCAGGAAGGAGGCTGCGGAGAGCGCCGGTCCCACGGCATCCCTGCCTGCCCAGACCCGCGGGCAGGGGAGAAGGCAGAGCAGCACGAGCAGGCAGCAGCCCCGGGGGCCTGCGCTGGAGATCATGGTGTCTCAGGGATGCTGGAAGAGAAGCCACGTGCTGCCATTAGCTTTAGCATCCCCAGCGGCTCCGACCACCGCTCGTCCACCCCACAGCTCCATCAGGAGATGGCAGATTTCTTCTCCAGGGAGCCCCAGGCCAGGGGGGACACAGCTTTGCGCAGTGCTGAGAGCGCCCAGATCCCAAGGGGGGACTCATCATCTCTTCGAAGCCATACAATACCGGCCGCTTCTCCTCTACCCTGAGCCAAACCCCTGGCACCACCTCCCCAAGCACCCCGCTCCCCCTGCTTACCGCAGCCGCGTGCCGAGGGGTGGGGGGCTGCCAGGACACGGCTCCCGGGGGCTCTCCAGCTCCGCAGCGCCTCGGGATCCCTGGGGAAGAGCAGCCAGTGGTCGGAAAGCAGGCAACAGCATGCAAGAGCTGCGACAGGGATCCTGCATACGTGCCTCTGCCAGCGGTGCAGCCAGCAAACCGCAGCACAGTTTATACCGACGCCGGCTGCCGGATTTGACTCTCTGCGGGGTGAGGAAGTCACGCAGCGTCCCCCGGCCACGCTAACACCACGTCAGGTCCCCCTTGTGCCACCAGGGCTGGGACACGCACCTCTCGGGGACCTCTGCCCACCCACGTTGGCGTTCGGAGAACACGGCAGCCCAGGGGCCAGAGGTGGCATTTTCATGAGGTTATATTTTAACTACGGTAATTACAATGAACCGAGTCCTCCCCAGCCACAACTGTATATGCCTTTATAGTATTTGCCTAGAATCAATCCTTGCCCTTGCCGCTCCTTTCATATAAGCCGGGAATCAATAAAAGCAGGGTGGCAGAGGTGGGGGGGAGCCCGGGTTTGCCCGCCAGCACGCGTTGGGTGCAAAGGAAGGGGCTCAGAGAGAGGGGGGGGTAGCCCAGGCACGACCCGCACGTCCGCCTTGGGCAGCACCCAAGAGGCTGGAGCGGGGCCCGGGCTGCTTTCCTGGAAAAACTTCACCGAAAGGTGGACGGGAAATTTGGGATTCACAAGGACAAATAGAAAATAATTCGCTATCCGCCTCCTCCGTACACCCAGCAGCTGTCCCGTTCCCAGCCTGGGGCTTGGGCACAGGCTGCCTCGTGGTTTCCCCTTCCCGGTTTGCAGCTCCGGGACGGTTCCTACACTGTTGTGAACGGGGCCCCATCCAACCCAGCTCTGCCCTGGCACGGGACCTGCCGCCCCGGCATCCCGCCACGCTCGTCCCGTGCTGACGGCTTGCAGATTTCGGTCTCCTCCAAAAAAACAAGCCCAAGACATTTTTGAAGCCCGGCCAACCGATTGTTCTGAAAATAACCTTGAGCCGGGTTTGCGAGACACAGCGCTGCCCGGGGCGGCGAAGCCAAGCCCGGCAGGACCCCGTTCCCCCCGCCAGGACCCCGTCCCCCTCTGAAAGCACCCACATTCCCACAGGTTTTACAAGCTTACCACCACTTTGCGAGCTTTGTTCTCCAGGAGAGCGCAGGCCTTGGAGGTTTTAGCCTCCTCCTGCCAGGGCTTAGCTCGGATGCTTTGGTTTAACCCCTCTCCTCCCAAAATGGGGGAGTGAGCTCGTCTGGCGAGGTGCGGGTACCCGAGACACCACTGCCTCTTCAGCAACCCCCAGCGAGAGTTCGACACCTTCCTCTGCCTCCCCACTACCCAAATCCACCCTTCCAGACGGGTCCTTCCCAGGCAATTCCCCCAGAGCAGCAACTAGCCAGGGTGGCCACGTGGGGACATCTGGGTGGCCGGTGACTCCCACAATGTACACAGGTGCTGGCACACAGCCCACGGTGGCAAAGGCCTGTCCCGGCAGCACCACATCCCAGTACTGGGGACGTTGGCTGCCTTTCCCTCTCCGTTCCATCCGAGCGCTCCCCGTGTCCCTCACCCCGCCGGCAGCCGTCCTGCCCGGAGCATGCCGATTATCGCCAGCCCGTGCCAAAGCACGCAGCCCTCTCCAGAGCCAAAATCACCACCACCACCACCCCCCAGCGGGGTTTACTCCCAAAACCAGGCTGAGCCGGGTGCACCCGGGGTGGAAAACCGGACCTCAACTTTTACCCAGCTGCCAAACAAAAGGCAGGAAGCGGTTTTTGCAGGCAGAGCCGGGCAGGGGTTGGAATTGCACAGGCTCGCTGCCGTTTTAGGGCAGAAACCAGGTGGAAGTGCCACCCCTCAGGAAAAGAAGGGCTCAAAGAGGACAAACCCGGAGGTCTTGGACCTCCCAAATGCAGCGGGGAGTGCAGGGTGCCAAATACATCCAAGCCCCCCCCATCCCGCGGGCAAAGGGGACCTACAGCAAACACCCCGGGGACACAAACCCCTGCTGCGGTCTCTCCATCGCTGCCGCCGGCTGAGCAGGACCCCCCCCAAAGTCCCCCAGCCTACCGCCTGCTACCTTCAAGGGCGTCCTCTCGCCGGCCACGGGACCCGCTCTGGTGGCCCGGGGAGCCGCGGTGCCGCGCACGGCCTGCCGCCTGACCTATTTTATCGCTCGCTGCCGCGCTGGGACGGGGCAGAGGGAACAAACCTCCACCACGGGGAGGGGACGACCGGGAGGGCGTCCCACAGGATGTACCCGGGAGCGATGCCCGCAAATCTGGAGGGGGCAGCCCCCAAAACCCCATCGGTCTGCACCCCAACCTCCTGCCAGGGCGGTTTGCAGCCAGCGGTCCCGACCTCCTTCGGGACCAAAAGCCGCTCCACGTGTCCGGCAGCGAAGGCAGGACCTGCCTGCAGGCAGGGAGGGTTTCCATGCCCTGGGGCACGTCTGCGCCCCAAAGGGATGGCAGCCTACTTCGCTCCCCTAGACTGTCACCTTATCCCTTAATCTCCCCCCAAACCCCTGCCCACAGGCCCTGGGGCAGGCAAGCAGGCAGCAAAATCAGCTGCCCAGGAGCTCCCCTGGCTCTCCCACCCCCACACTGGCCCCCCTAGTCCTGCCCCACTCCTCCCACTGCCATCCAGTCCCTGCCCCAGCCCCACACCAGTCCCCATCCCACACCCTAGACCCTTCACCCCCTGCTCCAGCCCCACCTGGCCCCAGAGCTTGCACTGGAGGTGACAGACCCCACAGCCGGGGTCCTCCGCCCCATAGCTGGGTCGTCTGCCCCACAGGTAGGTCCTCGGTCCCATAGCCGGGGTCCTCCGCCCCATAGCTGGGTCGTCTGCTCCACAGGCGGATCCTTGGTCCCACAGCCGGGTCCTCCGCCCCATAGCCCACCGCTGCCTGCATCCCCACTTGGCCCCAGACCCCACGGGCAGTCCCAAAGCGAGCCCCATAGCTGCCCCCCGGCCCTATGACCGATCCCAGACCCCACGGCCGGTCCCTGCATCCTTTCCTGCATCCCCATCCCCATCCTCACCCCGGGGCCCGCTCCACCCCGGTTGCCCGCCGCCCTCCCCGCGGTGCCCCATCCCCGCAGCCGCTTCCCTGCCCTCTCCCCACCCCATCCCATCCCATCGCTCCCCATCCCGGCCCTACCTCCCGCCGCCGCCGCCGCCGCTATCACCGCCGCCGCCCGCTCCGCCCGCTCCCGACCGCGCAGGGCGCACGCTCGGCCGGCGGCACGGGGAGCGCTCCCATTGGTCAGCGTCACGCCGAGTCCCGCCTCCCGCCGCCGTGGCCCCGCCTTCGAGGCCCCGCCCCCTCTGCCGTGGCCCCGCCCCGCCGCTGTGCAGCGCCGAGCACCGGCCGGCGGGTAACGGGGGATCGGGCTTCCCCCCCCCCAGTCTCCCTGGAGCCCTCCCGGGGACACGGGGCACCCCTGGGGGGTGTACGGCACTGCACAGACACCCCCCCCCGGGGGCAGCAGGCACCCCACGGACCCCCCCAGACACCCCTCGGGGGCACGGAGTACCCCATGGATGCCCCCAAACACCCCTCGGGGGCAGCGGGCACCCCACGGACCCCCCCAGACACCCCTGGGAGGCATGGGGTACCCCACAGACCACTTCCAGGGGGACAGAGCACCCCACAGAGTCCCCCCCTCCGTGGGTTTATGGCACTGAACAGACCCCACAGAGACCCCCCTGGTACCCCCTTGGGGACACGGGACACCCCATGGACACCCAAGCACTCCTTGGGGTAATGGAGCACCCCTCAGACCCTCCCCCAAACACCCCCTGAGGGCACGGAGCACCCCACAGACCCCCCAGGCACCACTTGGGGTATTGAAGCACCCCTCAGGCACCCCCCCAAGCACTATTTGGGGGCATGGGGCACCCCACAGACCCCTCCCAGGGGGACAGCGCACCCCATGGCCCCCCCTTGGCAGTCCCTTAGGTGTATATAGCACCGCACTGACCCTTTGGGGACATGGGGCACTCCATGGACCCCCAAGCACCCCTTGGGGTAACAGAGCACCCCTCAGACCCCCCCAAACAGCCCTTGGGGTAACAGGGCACCCCTTGGACCCCCCCCCAAGCACCCCTTAGGGGCATGGGGTGCCCCACAGGCCCCTCCCAGAGGGATGGGGCACCCCCCACACACACACACCCTCCTCTTGGGGCCATATGGCACTGCACAGACACCCCCCAAGGCACCTTTGGGGGCACTGGGCACCCCTCAGACCCCTCCCAAGGGTACAGAGAACCAAACAGACCCCACCTGGGGGGACACAGCACCCCAGAGACCCCCTTGGAAGGGACTGGAGGGGGGTCCCGGGGGGGTTTGAGCCCCCCATGACGGCCCCAATGTCCCCCCCCTCCCCCCCAGCCGCTCGGGGTCACACTTCACCCCGTGCCAAAACACCCGCCCGGGCTGGGCGAAGGCTGCCAAAGTCCGCCGGGGCCGGCAAATAAAAGGGGATAAAAAAGCTGCTATCGGCGACGGGGTGAGGGTGAATGATTAACCCGGGGCGCAGGGGACGGGGTGCAGGATCGCATCACTGCTGTGCGCCCCCCTCCCTGTCCCCTCCATCCCGGGACCCCCTCCCCGGCAAAGAGCGGTGGGGGGTGGGGGTGAGGACATCCCCACGAGCCCCCAGCCCCTTCGCCCACCCCGCAGCGAGAGGGAGCAGGTGCCAGCAACACTTTTATTGAAGTTAACTGAAAACTATAGTTCCAGGGAAAAAAAAATTTAAATATTTTCAACTTTTTTTTTGCATTAAAAGGGAGGGGAGAGGCGGGGAGAGCTCCCGCCGTACCCCCATCCCTGCTGGTGCTTGCACAAGGGGTGGGTGGGAGGTAGGAGCTGAAATCCAGGTGATTTGGGGATGCTCTCGCAGCCCCCCCCCCCCAGTTTCAAACTCAAAGGTCTCAAACATCTCTTGACCGCAGCAAAGAAACGCCCGAAATAGCTGAAAACTCGAACAGACACTTTTCCCTTAGAATATCGACCTGCTCTCCCACCGGCCCGACAGAATAATAAAAAATAAAAAAAAATAATAAGACTTCTCCTTGGAAAACCAGTGACTTTTTTAAGGGTGTGACAACCAGTGGAACTGGAGCTGAGTTTGTCAAACAGGAGCTCGAAAAAGCAAAGTGAAACGTTAAATAGGTGGCTGCCTCGATGGCAATGTGAGGGATTGTAGGGGGAAAAAATACCCGAAATTTTTTAAGTTTCACACCCAGCACCTGCACGGGGCAGGGACGAGCCGGAGCGGCATCACCTTTGGGGCTCATTTACTCCAACCCCTTTGCTGGGAGGACTGGAAACCAGTGGGCAGAGACCGGCGGCCCCGCCGCTTGCGGGGTTTTGCTGTGGGTTCATTCCCATGGAGATGAATCCCGAGAGCTCAACGCCTCTGGGGCTCCGCCGCAGCGCTTCCGAGCATCCTTTTAAAACAACGGTAAAAATGAACCCAAGAAACCGCGTGTGGAAATAAATTTAAAAAAAACCCCAAAAAACATACTTAAGGAAAGAAAGTCCCTCTTGCAGGAGACGTTAACAGCAGCGGCCAGGGGGGGTTAAACCCCAAAGCGAGCCCTTTCCCCCCCCCCGTGGCTATAGGAAGAAGAGCTTGTCGCAGAGCTGGGCGCTGGGCTCGTGGTGCAGGACCTGCCCCGAGAGGAAGGCCAGCTTGTGCGCGTACTTGCACGGCGCAGGGACGCGGACGGTGCCCGGCCAGTTCCAGTAGAGGTGACAGAGCTTGAAAGTCAACCTGGGGACAGCGAGAGGAGAGGGCGTCAGTGCTCCCTGGCACCCCGGCGCCGGCAGGATCCACGTTTCGGGGACGCATCCTGCTCCCTAAAGGCAGCGCTGGGCTAAATCTGCTCACCGGGGTGTTTTCTTCCCCATCGCAGGATCGCGGGTGATTGCGTTAATTACCCGGGGACTATCAGAGCGATGTTTGAACCCACCGCAGCCCTCCCACAGGGCCACCCAGGCCAGCGCCGGGTGACACGGATTTTTCCTTTATCACCTTTGCAATTAGTTCTTGCCGGGAGAGGAGGTGAGAGAGATGCCACCCTCCTCCTCTCCCTCAACCCGCTGTTGAATCCTCCCAGTATGCAGAGCAAATCCATCCCAGTGCCCGCACAGGTACCTGCTGCCCTCCCCGCCAGCTCCAGGGGACCGTTTTGCCAAAAAAAAAAAAAATACCACCCTAAATTTGGGGGTTCAGAGGTGCCCACGATCGAGGGGTGCTGCGGAAAGCCTGCCCTTACCTCTGCAGGTGCTCGCAGCTGAGGTTGGCCGTGTTCAGCACGCAGACGTAGCGCGTGGGGATGCTGCAGCCTTGGCGAGAGCAATGGGCCAAGAGGAAGAAATCCTGCCTGAGAGGGATGGAAGGGCAAAGGGGGGGGTTATTTTTGCACACCGGTATTTTTATTTTGCACACCAGTTTTTTTCCAAACACGAGGGGTTTTTTGAACCCCCCGCAGCTCTCCCGAACGCAGCCGGCGTCGCCACCACTCACCAGTCCGAGCTGGTGACCGTGTGGTCGATGACCGTTCCCGGCGGTGGGGACGTGAATTGCTCCGTGGTGACAGCGTAGAAGTTGGTGCTGATTTGCTTCTGCACCACCACGACCACCATGCTGGGCTGGTAGTTCTCAAAGGTGTCGAAGCACTTCTGCATCTGGGGGATCTCGTACTTGAGCACGGTGTCGAGTTGGCTGTCGGACACGCCGTCCCGGTACACGACTATCTTCTTGGGCAAGCAGTGGTTCATCTGGGGAAGCAGAAATTGGAAGGGGTCGCTGGTTTCCGCCCACCACCACCACCATGCACAGGACCGGCTGGTGGGGGGAGACACACACCCTGGTGAGAAACTGGGCACTAAACGCCCACCGGGTCTCCAGGGCTGATAATTCATAGAATCACAGAATGGTTTGGGTTGGAAGGGACCTTGAAGACCATCCAGTGCCACCCCCTGCCCTGGGCAGGGACACCTCCCACCAGCCCAGGTTGCTCCAAGCCCCGTCCAACCTGGCCTTGAACACCTCCAGGGATGGGGCAGCCACAGCTTCTCTGGGCAACCTGCGCCAGGGGCTCACCACCCTCACAGGGAAAAATTTCTTCCTAATATTTAACCTAATTCGGCGGTCTTACAGCCTGTGAATTCAACCCATCACCCTCGAGCTTTGCAGAAAGCCCCGAACTATACTCAGCCCCACCAAACGCATTTCAAAGTGGGTTTCGGAAGGGCTGGCAGGGCAGGGAGAAGCAGCGGTGGCACTAATCCTGCCCGTGGGTCAAGCGTTTGGTGACCAGCACCGTTCCCGTTTTCAGGGGTGTTTCTCCAGCACCCGCAGAGGGATGGGGAAAACCCCATGAGCGGGTCCCGGCCCCGGCCCCATCCATCCCACGCTGTTTTTCTCACGCTGGGGACGTGGGGCGAAAGGACGGAGCTCAGCAGTTCGGTGCTGATACGAGCAGAGGCGTAAACGTGGCACTTCCCCCAGTGCAAACTAATCCTCGAGGCGGGTTCGCACGTTCCCCCCCCCCCCCCCCCCAGATAAGGGTGAGCCTCCCCCGGGCGTGCGCGGCTGCGGGCGTCGCATCCAGTCCAAAGGCTGCCGAGGATGTTTGCTGGCCCGCACGCACGCAGGCGGACAGGTTTGGGGTGGTTTTCCCTCGCTTCGAGGCGACCTGAAACCACGGTGAGGGCTTTTCCGATAGCGCCGGGCTTGGGGGGNGGGGGGGGGGGGGGGGGGGGGGGGGTTTGGCCTCACCTCGTGGAAGTGCTGGAGGGCATCGGCCAGGCAGAGCCGCAGGCTGTCGGCGATCTCCTGGTGGGGCATCTGGAAGACCACCCTGGAGTACCACTTGGTGAGGACGCTGGGGACAGAGTGGGGACGAGCATCAGGCACCCCCCCCTTGCCAGCTAAAGTCCACCCAGCCGTTGTGCAACCGAAACCCACCCCCGGCTCGGCGCTGGCGGCACCTTTCCCCGCAATACGGCGCCGACGGCACGCTGAAGGCCACCAGCGATGTCCAACATAAACACGCTGGTGGAGACCTTACAGCCGGGAAAGGCATTAGCTTCACCCCTTTCCCAGCAAAGGGGAGGCAGCCCCGATGCCGGTGTGGGATTCCCCCCACCCCTGCCCTGCATCCCCAGCGCGGAGCAGGAGAAAAGCCTTCTCCCCCCACCCTGGGCCACCACGTACTGGTTCATGCTGGCCACGAAGCCGATGACGGAGCGCATCCCTTTGCTGTGGCAGTGGTAGACATCCATACCGATGACCATCAGCTGTTTCTGTGGAGGGGGGGAATAAAAAAGGCAGATGGGAGTTAGGGATAAGTCAGACACCGCTGGGCTGCCCTGCCTGGATCTCTCCAGCTGCGAGGGACGTTGCACGCGCAAAATGGAGATGCCGACCCAAATTCTCCAGACGGCTCATCCGCATCCCCAGAAGGAAGCCTGTGACCGCAACAGTTTACCCCTCCCCGGAGCTTGCAAACTCATCGCACGCACGTCTCGCCCGCCTTACCAGGGGGATGTCGACCCCCCAGAGCTCGCCGCCCATCTTGCAGTTCATCTGCAGCAGGACTTTCTGCACCACGCTCCTCATCTTACCCGCCTGGCCCATGAGGGACTGCGCGTTGATGACCTGCAGGGGGGCAAAACCGGGGAAAAACAAGGCTGGAGATGCCCACAGCTTCCCCGTGCCGGCGGGTCCCCTCTTGCCAAGCCCCTCGCCTACCTGGGAGGGCACTGGGGACTGCACACAGCACAGCTTCTTGATGGCCCCGTACAAGTCCTCCCGGCTGCTGGACATTATGCACAGGAGCAGCTGCACCTTGTCCTGCGGGGAGAGCGATGCAGGAGCATCCGATGCAGGAGCATCCGAGGAGACCCAGCGGCTGCACAGCCCTCCCCCGGCAAACACATTAACCTTGTGCTAACGTATCCCCCTCCCCGAGTCCCCCCCCTCCCTCCTCACCTCGCTCCCCAAAATGCTTCGGATGGTCTTGGCGTAGGTCTCGATGCGGTCGTCCTTCAGCTCCACCAAGGCGGGACGGCTGACGTGCATGCCGATGGGGCCGCAGACGCTCTCCATGGCGGTCACCAGATCCTTCGCCAGGTCCTGCAGGCGCTTGGGGTAAACCAGCATCCAGTAATTCATGGCGATCTAGGAGGGAGGCGAGGACAGCCCTTGCTTCGGGGCCACGGCTGCCAAAACACGCAGCTCCCAGCCCTGCAGCCCAGCGGGAAATTTGGGAGAGGGAAAGCAGCCCAAGAGGAACCTAAAGGGCACGTAACATCCGACTGCTGCAGTCTGAAAGCCTTCAGCCACTCCAGGAGGAGGTGGGAAAGCAGACGCCGCGGCCACGTACCTCTAACCTCCTTAGGAAAAAACAGGCTGTCGCGTAAAGCCAACATAAATAAGGGAAGGGTTTTAGCTCGAACAAGCTCAGACGAGAAGCGGGGCAGACGGGATGCCAGCACCGAGAAAACCCATCCCAGTTTTCAAACAAGGGGATGTTGTTGCCAGGGCCGAGCCGCGGGCTCACCGCCGAGATGGAGGCTTCTCGCGTGACCTCCTTGTTCCAGCTCAGGTCCTCGGCGGGCACGAAGGAGCTGTGCCGCAGGTTGATCCTCTCCATGGGCAGGACTCGGCCCTGGGTCTAAACGGAGCAGAAACCCGTGAGAGCCCCGGTGCCGCCGCGGTGCAGCCGTTGCCTCCGCTCCTGGGGGTGGGAGCGCAGAGCCTGGCCCTTACCCTGTGGATGTCTTGGTCCAGGCTGAGCCCCCAACGCATCAGCTCCCCCGAGGCCTCTGGGCTGTCCTTGATCCTGCGCAGGAGGCTGGTGAGACGCACGTAGTGCTGCCTGGGGCTCTGCAGCATCTCCCGCGTCACGTCCTGCAGCGGGCGGGCAGAGGAGGAGGTGGGTTAGGGAACCCCCGGGTGCGATGGGGGGCTCTGAGGTCCCCCCAGCAGTGGCTCAGCTCTCCAAACTGGGCAACGCCAGCTCGGGTGAGCAGGGACCAAACGCAAACATGCTCTGACCTTCACCATTCGACTGTCCTTCTTTATGTCAGGGAGCCCAGTCATGAAGGTGAGCTCCGGCACGAGCAGTACCATGTCCAGCCGACGCTGCAGGGGGGGGGACAGGCACCGTCAGCACCCCGAGGGGGCCGCAAGCCCCTGCCCTCCCAGCAACGGGTGGGACAGGGGCTGGAGGAGCCGAGAAAAGACCACCAGTCTCAATTTCCCCTCCCCAGGTCTCTGCGACTGGCTCACCTTCCCCTCCGGCGTCTGTTTTTCCCTGGGCCTGTGGATGAGCAGCGGCTGGTCCAGCTCCCTGATGGTGATGCCGTAGGCTTTGCTGGACAAACAGCGGGGAGATGGCATCAGGCGAGATGTTCCTGCTCCTGCTCACCCACCTCGGGTCACAGCCGGGCATCGAGCCCTTCCCCACAGACGCTCATCCCAAGGGATGCTCCAGCAGGTCCCCTACCTGTAGTAGTCCGTGAAGGTGATCTCCTCGCCGCTGGCCAGGGTGAAACTGTCCCTCGGGGTCTTGTTCCAGTCGATGTCATCGATGCGGTAGGTGCGGTTGTTGTAGCGGGTGATGACCACGCTGCCCACCAGCTGCTTGGTGCACTCGTCCTGGAAGCTGTTGAGGCTTTGCTTGTAGATGGTGTGCCTGCGGCAGGGAGGGAGGGGGGTGGAGAGGCTCAAGGTACCCCAAAAATGAAATGCCTTTTGCCAAACGGCACTAGTGGCCGTGAGCCCGGCGATCGCAGCCAGCGTTGCCCTCGCTGAGGACCAGCGCCGGACACACGGCTGCTGGAAAACCACCCTCATCCCCAAAACTCTGCGAGGCTCCTCTGGGTTTTCTCTTCTCTTTCTTACATGAAATTCAGGACAGAATCGCTCCGGATGACTTTGTGGATGGGGTCAACCAAGAGGAAGAGGCCGCCGTCCTTCTTCCGGATGCTGACGGAGTATCCCGGCCAAATCTGCAGCCTGTGACGAGAAGGAAAGATGCCCAACGGCGCCCGGGCTAAAACCGGAGCCGCCTGAACGGCGCTGCCAGAGGAACCGGGCAGCCATCCCGCTCGCCAAGGAGTGCTCAAAACACAGAGGATTTATTTCCCAGCTGGCTGCCAGCTTTCAGCTAATAACCCCTGAATTGCACTGCAGAAAACAGGCGCTCTGAGGTCAGGCTAACCAGAGCTGGCCAAAAGAGCTGACCTGGCAAAGACTTCTGAATTTCCAGCCTTGCACTACCGCCAGGGGAACAGGGACATCCCGGTCTCGCACCCACGTGAGCACCGGGAGAAAACCACGTCCAGCACTCACCTGTAATGCTGTAATATGGTGGCCTGGGCAGGTTCAAAGAAATTTCTCCCAACGAGATTCATATCCAAGATTCTCATCACCCTAGGGAAGGAAAACAAAAGCAGGACGGGCTCAGACGCAGAGGGAGGAGGAGGAGGGTCCCTTCCCCAGAGCTCGGGGAGGGTCTCTGCTATCCCTCACCTCCGGAAAACCACGTTGTAAAAGGGGATGCAGAGATCCGAGCTGGGCTCGAGGACCTTGGTTATCTGGATGGTGATGGTGACCTCCTCCCCGTCGCTCCTCCTCTGAGTCTTCAGACTGACCAGCTGCGGGGCGAGACAGCGCGTTAGCCAGGGTGGGAGGGATGCTCTCCTACCCAGCACACGAGCTAGAGACCTGGGGGGGCATTCCCGTGCCCCCAGATCGGCCAGAACAACCTGCACCCTGGTGCAGACCGCATCGCACCTTACCTGGGGGAGCATGATGGGCAGGTAGAGAATGGAGCCATCGAATGCGGTCACGTCCCCCGTCACCGCCCGGTGCTGCTTCAGCATGGCGAAGCGCATGCTCTTGCACTCCACCTCGGGGCTGCCGGAGATGGGGATGCATTGCCTGCCACCGCTGGCAAGTCCTCGGTCCTTTAACCCTCCTCTCCCCCCTGTGAGACCCCACTCAGGACCCCAAAAAACCCACGAGGGGGAAGAGACGGAGCTCGTTTGCTTTGCTGCCCTGCAGCAGCTCTGCCTGCAGGCACCGTGGCCGCGCCGGCCGCTCCATCTAGCGGCTACCGGGACAGAGGGAGGGAGGGACAGACAGGGAGGGCACTGCCCAGGGGCACCTACCCTTCGAGGGGCTGCGGGGGAGCCCGGCCCCCCATACCCATGCCAATACCTGAAGGTAACGTGGTATTGGTAGACAGCTTCGTTCTGGCAGTGGATTTTAACCGAGTTCAGCCCCAAGGCTAAGGGGGTTCCCTTCGCTACCGGCTTCATCCCCGGTGCCCTAGGAGAGACGGAGCAGAGGCAGGGTGGTGAGCTGTGACCCCAGCTGGAGCTCGGACCCCAAAATGTGGGGCCAGGGCTTGCCGACGCTTCACTTACGGTCTGCCGACAGCTGGAGGGATCCCTGGGCCGGGTGTGGGCGGCAGGGAGGGCTGGGGTCCCGGTGGGCACAGGGTGGACGCAGCGGCAATGCAGGGCTTCCCACGGGGGAGCACAGCAGAGTCTCTCCCGGGGGCGGTGGGCAGCGTGTCCCCTCTACCTCGCCACAGGATCCTGTGTCCCCAGCACGGACAGAGGTGAATCCTGGCAGGCTGGGGACACGCCGGCAGTGTCCTGGCTGCAAACCCCCAGTGATGGCCCTCCCCACCTGCTGGTGCACCCCCCCAGCTATTCCCTCCCAGCAGCCGGGTCCCCCTGCTCGTGCCCCCCACGCAGAAGGTGCTCCCTGCCCAGAGATGCTGAAAGTTTTGGTGGCAAGCCACCAAACCGGCTGTGGTACCACGACACTGAGGGATCAGAGCAGGAGGTGGCACGGGCACTGGCTCGGTCACATTGGTGCTGTCACTTACAGAGCATCCCCCAGCCCGCTGCCACCGGGGTCGGTGATTAAACCATCAGAAGGACACAGGGCCAAGGCAGGGGAAGAGGGACTGGGGGGACTCACCGCCCGCGAGTGGGGAGCGCTGCCACCATCCCCTCATCATCCTCCGCTACCGGGCTGGGCCGTGCCAGAGCCTCCACCGCGCCGGTGATGCCACGGCCTGCGGGAAGGAGAGAGCACCGTGGGTGGTGGGGGGCCAGGCCAGGCCAGACCTCGCTGTCCCCCTTCCCCGGGCACAACCACCTACCGAGGGGCCAGTCGCCGGCCTCCAGAGAGGGGCAGGGCTGCTCGCCGAGGCCTAGTCTGCACAGCAGGGTGGAGAGCGGCACCGGGGAGGGCTGGGGCTCACCACGGCCCGGCTGGGGCAGGCGCTGGGCGCGGCCCGGGAGCCCCCGCAGCCTGCCGGGGTGAGCGGGGCTGCCGGGGCCGGGGCCGGGGCGGCGGAAGGACCGCGGGGGCTCCATGGCCGCCCGCCCCGTCGAGACGACGTCCTGNGGGCAGGGCAGAAGGGGCGGGGCCGAGGGCCGAATGGGGCGGGGCCGGGGCAGGAGCTGGGGGCGGCTCAGATGGGATGGGGGCAAAATGGGATGGGATGGGGAGAGGGGTAAGATGGGATGGGATGGGATGGGGAGGGAGGGTAACAGCAGAGGGGCAATTACAGCCCCAGCCCTGCTCTGCACAGCCCTCCCTCCTGGGAGGAGTTGGTTCTATGATGGCAGATTTTCGGGGAATGCTGTGTCCCCCCTCCTCCCAAGACACGCAGCCTCCCGCCTCCCACCACCATGATGTGGACGCTGCGGTGGCCACTCACGGGCCCCCTCCCATGCTGCAGCAGTGCCCAGGGACACCAGGGCCAACACAGGGCCCCCTGGGGGGGTGTCCCCCACACCCTGTCGCCTCCATGCTACTTCCTCACCACGGAGGAGGGCGATACTCCCAGCTGCCTGCCCCTGCGCAGCCCCTCGGGGGGCTCAGCCCCACGACATAGCCTTGGGGGGGGAGGCAGGAGAGCCCAGGGCAGGGGGGATGGCTCTCCCAGGGGAGCGGCAAGTGAGTAAGCAGCTGAGGACGCGGCCCCGTGTGCCAGCAGGCTGGTGGCAACCAGTGGGGCAGGGGGCATGGGGTGAAGGCTGCCAGTGGCACCATGGAGGAGACGGGATGAGACTGAGCAGCCCCACGTTGAGTGGGAAAAAGAGGTTTTTATTCCACGTTTCTCCCCGCAGGCGTGTGTCCTGCTCTCCCCAGCGTGTGCACGGCTGCTGGAGAGCCGGGGAGGGACACCGCACTCCCGCACATCCAGAAAAGTGTGAGATGTAGTCAGCCACAGCCCCTGCCCGTTCTGCACAGGGTGGGGGCAGTGGGTTTGGGGGACAGAGCCGGAGTCCCCAGCCCCAGTGCTGCTCCACTGCAGGGCTGGGACGGAGGTAGGAGCCAGCCTGGCGCCCACACCTGCAGAAGACACCTCTCCGTGTCCCGAAGGCAAGGCTGGAGGCACTGAGGGCACAGCGGGGGTGCTGCAGGGTTCCCGAGCTGTGCAGGGACCGTCCCCACGGGCTGTGGGCATGGGGCTGGGCCCCCCCCGGCTCCCCCTGGGCTACCGGTGCCGATGCTCCAGCAGAGCCTCAAAGTCCGGGGAACACACCAACTTGTGCTTCACGTGGCCCAGGACGATCATCTCACCCGTCCGGTTGTCCCCGATGCCGACGGACACCAGCTCCTTTTCCAGAGGGGAGAAACACCCATGAGCAGCCCAATCCCATGGGAAACCAGTTAACCGTGGTGGGAGAAGGGCTGAGGTCTGTGCTCGCTGTGGGGGGGACAAAGCCTGGAGAAGATGTGCCCCCCTGCTACCCCCACCTTGGGGGCAGGAGCGGGCTCCTTCCCCCCCTACACTGCCACAGGGATGGGCTGCCAGCCCCATCCCCTAAGGGCCAGCACGACCCTGCTCCTCCCCGATGGTCCCAGGGACCCCCAAGGGGTATCACAGGGTGCAGCCCCACAAATCGGGCCCCCAGCACTCCCCCAGCCCCCCGTACCTGCAGAAAGGAGCAGGGGGTCCCCATGGTCACGTCCAGGGTCACCTTGCCCAGCACCAGCTGTACCTTTCCCGACTTGCGGATGAGCAGTTTCCCCACCTGCCCCTCGGGGAGGTCGGCCAGGGTGCAGGTATTCTCCGCCTGCTTCGCCTCCTGCCACCGCGGGACGAGATGGGGGGGACACACATCACCACCACGCTGTCCCCTGTCCCAGCCCGCTGCTCCCCCCTCCCCAGCGAGCCCCTTACCTGGCTCTTCTCCTGCTTCACCACGACCACTTGTCCTTCCTCGTTTTGCAGCTCCGTCTTGATGGGTTTGGTGTCCTGGGTGGGCGGCTGGCCGGGCAGCGTGTCGGGCAGCTGCAGGAACAGCAGCTCCTCCTCGGCCGACAAACTCAGCCGCTGCAGCAGCTCGGCCACCGAGACGTCCCGGGGAAAACCGGTGGGTCCCTTGGTTTGCGCCGGCTTGGGCAGGAGGTCCTCATCGCACGGCTCTTCTTTCACTGGCACCGGGGGCGAGAGGCAGCGGCGGGTGGGCACGGGGATGGAGGGAACAACCCTCCCCACACCCCTCCAAGCCCCTGCCCACCGGGATTCCCCCCACCCCAGCGCACCTTTCACCGCCGGCGGGTCCAGCTCCATCTTCTCCTCCTTGGGGCTGGGCAGCCAGGGCTGGGTGTCCTCCTGCTCCGCCGCCTCCTCCTTGAAGAGCCAGCCCGAGTGGGCCAGCGGCAGCTGCACCGGCTTGTTACGGATGTCGTTCTTCAGCCCCGGGTCGTCGAGGAACTGCAGGGACGGGAAAAGGGGACACTCAGCATCAGCTCGGTGCCACCAAAGCCACCCAGAATCACCGAATCTCCTAGATTGGAAAAGACCTGTAAGATCATCTAGTCCGCCCCTCCCGGCCCCGCTCACATCGTCCTTCTGCAGCATCCGCAGGATCTGCTTCGTCTCCTCGTCCGTCTCCCTCTTCTCCTTCTTGATGTTGATGATGTGGGAAGGGCCGAAGTCCGACATGTCCACCGTCTTGTCCCAGGAGCCTGCTGGGGAGGGGGGAGCAGCCCCGGGGTGAGCCCCAAGCTGGGTGGGATGCCCCGAGCCCCCCCCCTCGCCCCCAGGAAGTGGGGGGTGCAGCTCCCCTTACCTTTCTTCTTCATCATTTCGGCAGGGCCCTGCTCGAAGATGGAGTGGGACTGGATAACCTCGGGCCGGCCCCGGCCCCGGCCGTGCCCATCGCGCTGCCGGTCCCGGTCCCGTTCCTTCTTCTCCTTCTTGACGGAGACATCTTCTCTGGGCCTGGGGAGCGGGGAGACGGCCTGTCACCCCCACCGATGTCCCCTGCCACCCTCCCTGGCAGCAGGTTCCCCTCTCAGGGCACGTTTTGCCCACCGAGACCCTGGCGCGCAGGTACCCGCCGGCAAAACCGCCTCCGCACCCCGCAGAAATGCTTACGAGGCCACTTACTCTTCCTTGATCTTCCTGCTAATTATGTTGGGGGTGAAGGTTTTCTGCAAACGAGAGCAGAGGGACAAGTCACTGCACGAGCGGAGATAAGCAACAGAAACCCAACCGGCCGCGGGGGCTGGAGGAGGCGGCTGGGGACACGGCTGTGTCCCGCATGGACCAGCTCCCCCCGGAGCACCCCAAAATCCGCCCCAGGCTGCCGCTCCTGGGGTCCCTCCTCGCACCCCACCTGCGCTGTGGGGGTCCCCGCGCTCCTATCCCCCAAGCGGTGGGGCAGGAGGCAGGGTCACCCCAAAAAGGGGTGGGTTTGGGGATACCACCACCACCCACTCACTTTCTTCACGCCTCCCAGGGTGAGGTCTCGGGAGCGGATGGAGGGCAGGCGCCCGGGGGTGAGGGGGGGGGCGGCCGGGCGCCTTCCGAGCAGCCCCCGTGCCCCGGGGAGCCCCGGCCGCAGGCTGCCCGCTGAGCCGGTGTCGCCCGAGCCCCCCTCCGCCATCCTCGGCCTGGCCCTGGGGGGGGACACAGGGGACGGTAAGGGGCCCCCAGCGCCCTGCACAGGGGGGTCAGCCCCCCCTCCTGCACCCCCAAACAGCACCCACTTGTATACCCCCACCCCAGGGTGCTCAA
>VUYV01000083.1:1513566-1526864 GCA_008711295.1 Anarhynchus alexandrinus | reverse complement strand
GGTGAGGGCAGCGGGCAGGCAGCGGGCAGGCAGCGGGGCAGGCAGCGGGGCAGGCAGTGCCGGCCGGCCGGGCTAAGAGCTCCCGGTTGGTTACCTCGCAGCGTGGCCTTTCTCCAGAACCCGTCTCTCACCTCCACGTAGTCGTACCAGCACAGCCGGCTTCGGTAGAGGTCCAGGGTGGTGAAGTTCAGGATGATCTAAGGGTTGGGGGTGGGGGGGGGAAAGCATGGGGTGAGCCCCCCACCGTGCCCTGCGGGGTCTCTGTCTGCTGGAGAGCGGTGCTCGGCTCTGCCGGGTGCCAGCGGTCCCGATGGTACCCGGACCCGCCGCGTGGTGATGCCCGGCAGCATCCCGAACGGCGGCGAGGCACCGGGCGTGGGGATGCTGGGGTTAGGGGCACCCCCCAAANAAAAAAAAAAAAAAGGAGGAGAAGATGGGGCGAGGAGGGAGAGGAGGGCTGGGAGGAGGTGGGGTGCCTTCGGTGCTGCGCCGGCGGCTGGTACCTTCTCTCCGGGGGTGACGGAGATCCTCCAGACGCAGTGCATGTGGGCAGAGTATCCGTTGGGGAACTCAGGGGAGGAGAAGTTGCCCTGGCTGTCCTGGAGCGTCTCCCCACAGGCTGCAAAGGGGAAAAAGGTGGGGGTCAGAGCCCCAGGAAGCCCCTCCAGCATCGGGATGGGTGGCATTGTGTTTGGAGCAGCCGCTGCCCCCAGCCCCCCTGCCCCCTTTTACCACCCAAATTCCCAGCCCCGAGCACAGGTCTGCAAAAAAACCCCATTCCCGCCTTGCTGCAGCAACCCCAAAAAGCCCCAAACTTCACCGGGGGCGGCTGGCAATGCTCCCGGCACCCCCTCGCAAGCGCCGTGCCCCCCATCCGGCCACCAAACCCGGGGGGCAGGAGCCATCCCGTGTCCCCCCCCCTTGTGCCACGCCACGCCGCGGGGTCCCGGCTCGCCGCCCGGGCTCCGGGCAGGTTTACGCGGCCGCGGCTGGATCCGACCCAGCGTTGCCATCTGGAAGCCACATGATGCCGCGGCCGCGGCACACGGCGTTTCGCTCCGGCTGTTGCGGGGCCAAAGCTGCCGCCCCCTCCTGCCCCCCACTCGAAGGCAGGGGGGACGGACGGACCGCGAGATGAAAGGTGAAATATTAAAAAAAAAAAAAAAAGCGGCTTGAAACCTGGGCTCGCTGCCTTTTTTCCCTCCTTGCTTTACAGTGGAAACAAAGGGAAGGGAAAGCCAGGCTGCAGAGCGGCTCTTTTTTTGGGTCTTGACCCCCCCCAGTCCCTCAAAATTAATCACTTTTCCTGCTCGCGCTCGCCGCCCTGCTCCCCTGCAGCCCCCGAACGCGGCACGGCTGGCTGCCGGGGCCCCTCACAAAGACGTCTCTCTTCCAGGCTGCTAATTAGTTGCTGGAATTAAGCGGGAGCATGCGGGAGCCAAACTCCTTGCAGATGTTGCCAGTGCAGCCCCGGAGCACGTGCCTGCAGCTGGGGGTGGCGGGGGGAGGTGACAACAACTCGTGCCAACCCCCCCAGTGCCCGGGATAATGCCACCGCTTGTGGTCCTCAGCGCCATTCGAGGTGCTGGTGGTGCTGAGCATCCCTGGCTCTGCTCCGGCTCCGGGGAGGACCCTGGTCTGCGGTGGGGACCGCGGTCTCCCATCCCGCCGGTAACAGCCCTGCGTAACGGCCGGCCGTGCCTCAGCCAAAACCCTCTCGCTGATGGGATGGGTCGGAGGATGCTCTTGGAGGACGGTTTCGGAGGGTGCTCTGCTGTCGGAGGATGCTCTGCTGTCGGAGGATGCTCTGCTGTCGGAGGATGCTCTCAGGGGATGCTCTGCTCTTGGAGGATGCTCTCAGGGGATGCTCTGCACTTGGAGGATGCTCTCAGGGGATGCTCTGCTCTTGGAGGATGCTCTCAGGGGAGGCTTTTTGGGGGATGCTCTTGGAGGATGCTCTCAGAGGATGCTCTGGGGAGGGGATGCTCTTTTGGCGGAGGAGTGGGAGGAGAGGGCAGCTGAGGATGCTTTTGCTCACATGGGCCTCTCCCCGTGGCTCACCGAGGTCTCGCATTTAGCTTCTGCTCACAAACACCCCAGAAAAGTGTCGTGGATGGAGAAAGGCAACGTGTGTGCTCCTTGCAGGGGCTCTGAGGGCGAGGAGGACCCCCAAAGAGCATTTTTCCACTGGGAACAGTGGATCCAGCCAGGGCGATGCTTCCTTTGTCAAGTCTCGGGGTGAAAGCAGAGCCGTTCCCCGGCAGATACGGCCCCGTGCGCGCTCACCCCGGGCTCATCCGCCCGGCGGCCGCTCCAGCCCCCCCGGCAGTGTCACACTGCCCTGGCCCAGGGTCCGGCAGAGCCGTCCCGGTGGCACTCACCCGGGCAGCGGTAGAGCTTGCGGGCCTGGGCGATGTCCCCTTTGCTCAGACGTGTCCGCTGGCCGATGGCGGGCCGGACCCCGTTCACGTCGTATTTGGGCAGGATGGTGTCGAGGAAGATGCCCCTGGGGCGAGAGGAGGGAAAGGCTGAGCTGGAAAGCACCGGGGCTGCGGCTGCTCCCCGCCGCCGGGGGAAGGATGCTAAAAACAGCCTGGCTAATTAAAGCCTGCGGGCCGGTGAGTCAGCGGGGACGTGTCCCCGACAGAGGTGACCGCGGGGACAGCACCGTCCCTGCCCCAGCCAGAGATGCTGTGGGGCTTCATCCTGCCCTGGCATGCTGTGGTGTGGCTCCGATGGAGCGGGCAGCCCTGCACCAAGTGCCTTAACCCGGTGCCACTGTCCTCCAGGGGCTGGGGACTCCGTGCCACTGTCCCTGGCACTGCGGGGAGGATGGGGACATGGGGACATGCGGGAGAGCCACCCCGGCCATGTACCTGGAGAAGGTGTTCCTGGCGTAGTGCATGATGCTGTCGAAATCGTACGTCTCGCCCAGCGACTCCACCTCCTCCGGCTCCATCTTCAAGAAGTTGTACTCCTGCCCTGCGGAGGCAGGCGGGACGGGGACGCCGTCAGGGGGGGGACCCCGGCTTCGGCAGCACCCCATGGCAGGGAGGAAGAGGAGGAAGAAGAGGAAGAGGAGNTCAGGGGGGGAACCCCGGCTTCGGCAGCACCCCACGGCAGGGAGGAAGAGGAGGAAGAAGAAGAAGAGGAGAAGGAGGAGGAAGAGGAGGAGGAGGAGGAGGAGGAGGAGGGAGGCTGCTCCCTACCTGGCTGGATGTTCTCCCGGATGATGGAGACGTGGTCATCCCGGTCGGGGCGCGTGTGCTCGTGCCAAAACCCGATGACGTGGCCCAGCTCGTGCACCACGATGCCGAATTTGTCGCAGTTTTTGCCGATGGAGATGGCCTGCGGTCCCCCTCCTCGGCGGCCCACGTAGGAACAGCACCTGAGGGGGGGAATACGGGTGGCACCGCTGAGCCCCGGCTGTCCCTGCGGTGTGGGCATCCCGGTGCTTCCCTGGGTAAAGACGTGAGTCGGGTCGGGAGCATCAGCACCGCTCGGCGTGGAGCATCTGGGAAGCATCCCTGCTGCCTCGGCTGGCTGGAAGCTTCAGCCGTCCTGCCCACGCGGGGAGCTCGAGCCGTGCTTCCAACCTCAGCTCCGCTTGGAAACCGGGAGAGCTCAACTCCTGCCCCTGGGCTGCCTGGCACGGCACGGCACGGCACAGCATGGCTGCAGGCAGCCCCGGCATCCCATGGCGCTGCTCCCATGGGTGCCCATCCTGCACCCTGGGTGGACTCTTGCCCGCACCTGGCGGCTCGGCGGGTCCGACCGCGCTTTGCCAGACCCGGGCTCAGGGCTCGCACCGGCGCGGGGGCGCAGACCGGCACACACACCCCCCCCCCGCCATCCTGCACAGCCCGTTCCAGGGGAAAGCCTCCTCCTAACCACCATCTGCTTGGCTGGGGCTGTGCCCTGACGCGTGAAGACGTTGAGCTCTTCCAAACCCCTGTTTCCTTTGGCGTCGGCCCCGCTGCAAGCCCGGGCTGGTGCCGCGCCACCGACCTCAGCCCCCGGCCCGCGGCGGCATGTGCCGCAGTTCGGCAGCTCCGAGACCTCCTGTGCCCCAACCACCCGCAGGGGACCGGACCCCGGGGACACGTCCCCTCCGCTCCCCGGTCCTCCGCAAAACCCAGCGGGTCTGGGCCAGCCCGTTAGCACCACGCACATGCCGACATGGGTGTTTCGGTGCCCAGATGAGCATCCCACGAGATGCCGAGCATCCCACGAGATGCCGCGCTCCCTCTTTGCAGCGCAAGAGCCAAGGAGCAAAGCGGTCCCGGTACATGCCCGGGACCCCCGCCTTGTGCTGCCACGTACCCGCATGGGCGGTAGGTGAAGACGATGTAGCTGTCCTCGTCGTTGCGCTCCAGGAAGGTGACGCAAGTGTGCTTCTCCCAGTGCCGCATCGCCTGCCGGAAGATGGCTCGCTGGCTGCCTGCGGGAGGGGGCGGTGGGGGCCGTCAGCCCGGGGTGGGGAAACTGAGGCACGCCGGGGACGGAGCATCCCCCCCCCGGCTCGCCTGCACTCACCGCTGAAGTTGCCGCTGATCACGTAAGGGATGACCCCGTCCGGCCACACTCTCTCCGGTCGGGACGTGGCAGCACGGCGGCTCCGTGCCCGCTGCCGGCCCCGGTTGTGCGCATGGTGGCCCGGTTGCGGGCTGGCGTTGGTGGCGTTGGTGCCTGCGGGGAGGAGGAGGAGAGGCAAGGGGGAAGGGGGTGAGCAGAGGCAGCCCCCAGGGACGGAGGTGACCGGGAGGGTCGGGAGCGCGGCGGTACCTGAGGAGTTGGTGGGCAGGCGTGTGATGGTGCGGCGTGCCAGGTCCACCACCCGGTCCACCTGGAAGAGCTGCAGGTCCTCCTCATCCAGGGCGATGTCTCCCAGGAAGGCAGCTGGGGCGCAGGGGGGAAGAGGAGGTATGAGCCCCCCCATGCTTATGCCGGGGGACCCCGAACCCCATCGGGGCTGGCTTCCCTACGCCCAGCCTCTCCCCAGACCCTCCGCACATGATAAGCCCCTGAGGAGGAAGGCAAGCCCTTCCTCCTCCTCCCTCTTTCCTTCGACTGGGGGCCGGGAGGGAAAGCGAGCGTGGTGCCGGCCGGGCTCCCCCCGCTCCCCAGCCCGCCGCCGTGTCGGCTCTCCCAGCAGCTGGAGCCAGCCCCGCGCTCACATCTGGTTCGCATAAAGCCTGGTCCGTCACTTTTTTAGGGTTTCTGTTATTATTTGCGTTGCAAAACTGCTTTCTTTTCACTTTGCAAAACCCAACGCTGGGCTCGGGACCCCCTTCCTACCCGGCTCCTGCCCCCCCCCAGCCCAGTACGCGCCCCGACAGCCCCAGGATGCTCCGACGACCTCCGAGTCATCTGCCACCACGAAGCGAAGCCATATGGCCCCGGGAAGCTCCCGCTGTGCCCAGCGCCCGCAGGAACGGAGCCGGCCGAGGGGGCGTCCGTCTGTCCGTCCGTCTGCCGCGGCCGTCAGCCCCTCCGGCACCGCTCTGCCACGGCTCCCGCGGGGCTGAGGCTGCCGAGATGCTTCGGCATTACGCTGCCGGAGGACGTAACCCTGCACAGCCCTTCCTCCCTCCTCCTCTTCCTCCTGCCCTGCTCTCTGCCCTCCCGCGCACCCACGACCTCGCCGTGAGTCAACGCTGCAGGATGCGGCTCCCGGTTTCGGCGCTTGGCCGGCGCTGAGCACCCCCCCTCGCCGGGGGGACCCGGCTTTTGCGGAAACGCCGCGGCCCGAGCGCGAGGGCTGGCTGAGGTCATGCCGCGCCGCCACGCCAGCGCCGCCACGGAGGTTCTGGATGCGGCCAGCGCAAGGGTGGAGTTGGGTTTCTCACCGGGTTTTTGGGCATCGGGGGCGAAGCTGGTGGTCCCGGGCACCCCCTGCCCTCGCCAACCCCCGGGGACGGGCAGGGGACCGGCGGCGGTGGGGAACGGGGGTGGTTGGAGCAGCTCAGGGGCTGAGGGTGGAGGGGGGAGCGGTGCCAAGTTCGCGCTCCAAGCAATTAGCAAGTGGATCCCAAAAGAGCCACTAATTACAAAAGCAAGGCGGGACAATTAGGATCACCCTGACAAGTCCAAAACAACCGGCGCGGGGTGAGAGGACCAGCCCGGCCAGCCCCAGCTCGACCGGACCCCGTGCCTTTCTATGGCACCGAGCCCAACCCACGCTCCGGTGGCGGCGTGGAGCATTTTGGGTTGAAAGAGCCACGTTTTGGGTCCGTCCCCGGCACCGGTGGGCGCATCCCAGCAGAGGAAGCCCCGGGGTGGAGAGCAGACCTTGCGGCCAAGCCAAGGGAAGAGCAAACAAGCCGGGGCCAGCACCTCCCCTGGCACCGACCTGCCGCTGGCACGGCCGGGCTACAATTTGAGGGCAGAGCAGAGGCAGGAGCCGTCCCCGCTCTCCCCGCACCCTCCCCGGGGCCGGGAGAGACGTGTCCGAACGGGCAGCGCGGGGGAGGACCAGGGCCGGGGAGAAGGATGAGCATCCCGTGCCAAGAGCTGCACGGAAAGACAAGGGAAAGTAAGCTCGCTTACAGCCGAGCAAGCGCCGGCAGAGCCAAGTGATATAGAAACCATATGTGAGGGATTTGGGATACGTGAGAGAGCCGGGCAGGCGAGCGCGGGGACGTGGGGCTGCTTTCCCCGGGCGGTGCGAGGCAGCGAGGCTCCCCCCCAAAATCCCCAGCCCCGGGGTGTGTGTGTGTGTGTAGGGGGGGGAAGGCGGCTTGCCGCTCCTGGAGGGGCCACGGGAGCCGTGGCGTGGTGGTGAGGGGGTGTCCCAGCAGCGATTCCTGTAAGGACACGTTGGGGACAAGCCCGAAGCGTTGGATTGAGAAACTTCCACGTTGGTGTGGGCTCTGGTTGCGTCCTCCTCCCGCTCGCTCCCCGTGCACCGTGGCCCTGGCAACGCGCAGGGTGGTTTTTTTTGGGGGGTGGGGTGTCTCTGCTCACCAAAATCCCCCAGACGCCGTTAACCTCCCCGAGGGGCTTCGTTGGAGATGCTGCCACGCTGCTACCGCTTGTCCCTTCCAGGTTCACCCCGCAGCTCACCAAGCGAGCATCCTCCCCCCATAGGCGGAGGGGACCCCCCTGCAAGCGGGGGGCTGGCAGGGCAAAGGCAGGAGAGGTGCCAGCCCGCTGCCGTGGGTGCTGCTCGCCCCGGTGCTGCTGGCCATGGAGGCACCGGGGGGGGCAAGGTCCGAGCCACGGCGGTGCCAGCGGGGAGGATGCGGTGCCAGGGGGGAGGATGCGGTGCCAGCGGGGCACCGGCTTCAAGGGCAGGCACCAGTCGTGGGGACATGATGGCTCCATCCTCGTCCCCATCGGCCAGAGAGGAACGGGGGAGCGTCCGGGCTCCGGCCAAGCACATCCCTCCCACCCCCCAGAAAACAACCAGCTGTTTGGGACCTGCCGGTGAGGCTCCCACCGAGCTCTTCCTCCCCTCCCCAAAAGGCAGGAGATAAACTCAGCCCTCCGCTCTTGTTTGACTTTTTGTGCGATGTGTTTTCTTTCGGGTTCTTGGAACGGTGACGTAACCCCCCGGGGCTAAATCTTTAGACAAACAAGGTTTTTCATTCGGACCCGGGCCAACCCCCGCAGCACCCCATCCCCGTGCTACAGCCACCTCCTGCGCGGTGGCTGTCCCTGCGGGGTCCCTCTGTCCCCATCACCGTGGCACGCTAGGGATGCAGGAACCGCTCAGCATCCTTTATACCCCCGGGCGAGGCAAGCAGCGCAGAGGGGTACCCGTGGGCCTGACCTCTCCGGCATCGCTGGGATTTTGGGATGAGCCTGACCTCGGTCTCCACCAAGGTTGAGAACCGTGTCGCAGGAGAAAAAAAAAACAAACAAACCAACACAAAAAACCAAACCCAAAACAACCCGCGGGAAGAGGCCGGGGCGCGAACGCGATGTTCTGGTGAGCAGGCAAAAGCAAACAGAGCGGCGGGGAAGCCTTGGCAGGGGAAGGGCGGCAGATAAACAGGACGGGATCAAGTTCCAGGTCAGTCTGGGGCAAACGAGCCTCCGTGCGTGGCGCCGGATGGGAAGGACCCTTGTCCCTGCGTGGCTCCCGCCGGCCCTCGAAGCGGCAGCGGGCAGGATGGGCTCCTGCGGCTCCGGCAGGATGGGCAGCATCCCCTGCCCGGGAGCAAAGGCTCCGCTCAGCCTTCCCTCACCGCCTCAGCATCTCCGGCCCAGCCGCCGTGAGTCCCCGTGCGATGCTGAGCCGTGAGCATCGCTCCCGGTGCGAGGCAGGGAGCGGAGGGGAGGATTCGGAGCGTGCGAGGAGGCAGGGAGAGAGATGCTCTGCCCCGGTCGGGGATGGAGACATCACCGGGGCGGGATGGAGGAGAGCAGTTAAATAGGAGGAGAGCGGTTTAATAGGAAGAGAGCGGTTTAATAGGTGCATCCCGGCCTCGGCCGAGCTGTCGGGTCGTAAAGCCGCGGAGTCACCGGAGCAGCGTCCCACTGGCTCAGCAGAGCCGTTAAATATGTGAGGAATGCTCCTCGCGCCGCCCCTCGCCCCCGCACGCCAGCCCGGCTGCGCCCCACCGCGAGCTCCGCTCACGGCCAAACACGCCGGGGCCACGGCGAAGAGGAGCGGGTACCCAGCGTGGTCACAGCTTGGGGGGGGGGGCGTGTCCTCCCCCCGGTCCTCGGGGGTCTTGTCCTGCCTGGAGAGCCCCGGGGCGGAGGTGCAAAGGCGGAGGGATGCAGAGCATCCCAGGGGCCGTCGGGGTTGGGGGGAGCAGCCCCCCGCTCCCCGCAGCCTGCCAGCAGCCGGTGGCCTCGCAGAGACCCCGAGGACAGTGGGGAGAGGACGGAGGTACGCAGCGGAGGCGAACCGGGACCTCTCCTCTCCCCCCGGCGGCGGAGCACCCCCTCTCCCGGTGCCCCTCGCCGGCAGCCGGAGAGAGGGAGCAGCCAGCCTGTAAACGCCGGGGCGAGGAATATTTGCTTTCCCAGAGCACCTTCCGACGAGCGCAGCAGGCACAAAGCAGGAATTCAGCCTCGGCGGCCAGGCTGGGAGCCAGGCCAGAGCCCGGCCCCTCCGCAACCAGTGGGGAAACTGAGGCACGGGGGAGGAGGGACATGAAACCCATCAGCGCCCGGCAACACCCACCCCCCCAAAAAAGCCAGTCCCGGCACACAGCCGCTCTGCTATCGGTCACCGTNNCCCCCCCCCCCCCCCCGCTGTTTTCTCGCCGGCGCATCCTTGTCCCAGTTGGTGCCTTTGAGAGACCCGGGGCTGTACCGGCACCGGGCACCCTCCTGCCCTCCTCTCCCCAGGGTGGAGGCAGAAAGCAGCATCCCGGCAGCTGGGGAAGGCAGAGACGCTAAAACACAGTGTCCGAGGCAGAGGGATGATCCCCCTCCCCAATTCCCCTCCCGTCTCCCCTGCGCATCCCTTTGCAGTGAAAGGAGCATCCCGCCCGGAGGCAGCGCCCGTCTCCTGGGCATCCACGGCCAATTCCCCTCCGCAGCCCGTGGCATCGGGGTGGGGGGCTTCGAGCCCTTCGCCCGCTGCGTGTCGGGCGACGCCGCAGCATCGCGTGAAATAAGCCCGNAGACCCCGAGGACAGTGGGGAGAGGACGGAGGTACGCAGCGGAGGCGAACCGGGACCTCTCCTCTCCCCCCGGCGGCGGAGCAGCCCCTCTCCCGGTGCCCCTCGCCGGCAGCCGGAGAGAGGGAGCAGCCAGCCTGTAAACGCCGGGGCGAGGAATATTTGCTTTCCCAGAGCACCTTCCGACGAGCGCAGCAGGCACAAAGCAGGAATTCAGCCTCGGCGGCCAGGCTGGGAGCCAGGCCAGAGCCCGGCCCCTCCGCAACCAGTGGGGAAACTGAGGCACGGGGGAGGAGGGACATGAAACCCATCAGCGCCCGGCAACACCCACCCCCCCAAAAAAGCCAGTCCCGGCACACAGCCGCTCTGCTATCGGTCACCGTNNNNCCCCCCCCCCCCCCCCGCTGTTTTCTCGCCGGCGCATCCTTGTCCCAGTTGGTGCCTTTGAGAGACCCGGGGCTGTACCGGCACCGGGCACCCTCCTGCCCTCCTCTCCCCAGGGTGGAGGCAGAAAGCAGCATCCCGGCAGCTGGGGAAGGCAGAGACGCTAAAACACAGTGTCCGAGGCAGAGGGATGATCCCCCTCCCCAATTCCCCTCCCGTCTCCCCTGCGCATCCCTCTGCAGTGAAAGGAGCATCCCGCCCGGAGGCAGCGCCCGTATCCTGGGCATCCACGGCCAATTCCCCTCCGCAGCCCGTGGCATCGGGGTGGGGGGCTTCGAGCCCTTCGCCCGCTGCGTGTCGGGCGACGCCGCAGCATCGCGTGAAATAAGCCCGGCCTCTAATAAACACAGCAAAGAGCTTCCAGCTAACGAACATCCGGGGGCAGGTCAGGAGCAGGAGGGACGGTTGGATCACTCCAGGGGAGGATTTTCCTTTCTGCTCCTCTTCCGTGACAGCGAACGGAGGGAAAAAAAAATAAAAAACACAAAACTCCTCTGGGGCTTGGCGTGGAGGATGCCAAACCTAAGGCATGCCAGAGCCCCCCCCCTCCCCAACCTTCCCCGGGGAAGGAGCGTCGCGGAGTCATGTGCGGGGAACGGGCTCTCCCTTCCTCCCCTCTGCAAAGCCAGGTCGCCGAGGAAAACACAGCCCGGTCCAGCGGCATCGGTCACTTGTGAAAGGGAGAGCTGCTGGAAAGGAAAATATTTGCAAACCGCTCTGCCAAGGGGACCGAGGGGACGGGGGGGGGGGGGGNGGGGGGGGGGGTGGTGGTGGTGGTGGCGGTGGTGGTTTGTTGTCGCATTCCCCTGCGAGGAGGGGAGCCCAGCGGCAGCGGGGTGAGAGAATGGGGACCGGAGCCCATCGGGGATGGGAACGCGCCCCGACACCCAGCTCAGCACATGTGGGGGTAACCCGGGCTCTCACGGCACGGGGCAGCCGCCCCAGCCCCCCCCCCCAGTTCGGCGCTGTGCCCGTCCCTGCCGCGCTCGGCACCGGCTCTGCCAAGGGGCACCGGCTCCCAAGGGCTCCCAGACCTCTGTGCATCTGCCCTGGGGCACTGGCTGCAAATATATTGCCCCCCCCTCATGCTTTTATTGCTCAACCCTCTCCCCACCAGCCCTCCCCAGGCACCGATTAACTCCTTCCAAAGTTTGCCTGCGGCTCCCCGGCCGGGCTGCTGAAACCCTCCCGCGGCTCGAGAGAAAGGGGGGGGGGATTCTCTCATCGCCTTTTGCACGTGTATGGAGCAGGGTTTGCTACGCAAAGCCCCCCCCACCCCAGATGGAGGGGACAGAGGTGACCATCAGCTCTCCTGCAGCCCTCGGTCAGGTTCGACGCGGGACACCCGCTCTCCGCAGCTCCGCGGGATGCTCTTTCCTCTCCTCGCCACGACGCCGGAGACCTCCAGCAAACCTCAGCAAAGCTGCGGGCAACCAAGAGGGCACGTTCTCTCTCAGAAAACACCCCCCCCCCCCAGTACATCCAAGATAATAAATTCGAGGAAAACCACCCGTGAGCCATCCGCCCTCCTTTCCCTGTATCCCTCCCGGCTGCTTTGTTCTCCCGGGGGTCCGGCCGTGGCTCCCACAGGCCGCCCCAATCCCATGTGTTTCCCAGCCCCGGCACGGCGGCGGATAAAGCTTCAGGAAACGCCGTCTCCCCCCTCGCCGCGACCCGCCGGCGTGAATCAGCAGCCGGAGGGTTTCCCAGGGGCCGGGAGGGGAGGGCAAGCGACGGCGGGCGGGCGGGCGGGCGAGCGAGTCCCCCCATCCTCGCCGTCGCACACCCGGCCCCCGGCGGAGCACGCCGCCGCGCCGAACGGGTGATTACACAAAGATAAAGCAGATCCCGGGATCGGCCTGAGATTTCCAAGGTTTCTGTGCCGTCCCGAGCCCTGAACCGCAGGCCTCCCGCCGGCCCCGGCTCCGCGGGTGGATTTTTACCCTGCATGAATAAGTGACATATAACGGCTGGAAAATATTTTTGGGCAGCTTGACAAGTGTGACTGCAACCAGTAGCCTCCGCTGGCTACGCCTGGAAAGTGTAATCTAGGTGAAACCCAGGCAGCCGGAGCCAGAGCGCTCCAGGCACGGCTGGGAAGCTCGTAGAACCCGGGGAGGGGGGCTCCGGCCCCCAGCCCCATTCCATGCCCGTGGTGTACCCTGTGCCACCCCTGCCCACGGCTCTGCCATCACCCTGTAGGCGGGAGATGCTGAAACCCCCTCCCCGGACAGTACGGGAGAGATTTCCCCCTGTGCACCCACCTCGGGGAGGGGGCTGAGTGAGCCCCGCAGAGCTGCTCACCCCCATCTCCCCCTCCCCACGAGCGGGGAGAGCAGGGTGACAGCATGGCTGTGGGTGGCAGAAGCGTGCCAGCCCCCCTGGTTTAACCAGGCACCCCCGAAACGTGGTGGTGGAGCCGCACATGGGGAGCGAGGTGGGCTGCATCCCTCCCCGGGCACTGGGGGCACCCAGGGGGTCCCAGCTCCTGTAGCCAAATTGCTCACCGACCCCCCCTGAATCCCTCAGGATGGGGTGAGAGCAAACCCTCGGGCCGGGGACATGGTCGGGTAGCGCTCCCGCCGGCACCGCAAACACGGCGAGCTCCGGCCGAGCTGCTTCCCCAGCGCGGCGGGGGGCGGTGGGAGCGATGCCGGCCGCCTTTCCCGGATGGAGACGCGACCAGGAGCCGACCCGGCGGCTGCCCTCCTCAATGCTGGGCACCGAGACCTGGATATCCTGCTGGCCCAGCAAAGGGAAACCGGGGCCACGGCTAATTCCTCCCTCCCCGGCTGCCCCGGGGGCTGGTCCAAGGGCCGGATCTCCCAGCGGTCCCGTTTTGGCATCCTTGGAAGAGACGCGGCGGCACGGGCGGCTCTTCCCCTGCCACGGCGGGGATGGCCCGTTGGCACCGGCGCAGAGGGGTGGCATCACCGGGGCGGCCGGCGAGCCGCCGGCACCCGTCCTGCCCGGGCGGGCGGCCTCAGGATACCTCTGGCATGAGTTGTGCCGAGGAACCCAAATCCCTCTCCCGGCGCTTGCCGGGAGCCGCGGTGGCGGCGAGGCCTCGGCGCTCAGCTGTTTCCGGGGGGATTCACCGCCCCCAAATGAAAACAAGCACCCGCACAGGTCAGGGGGGGGATGCTGTGGGGGGCTCCGGTCACCGAGCAGCCCCCGCTTGCTGCATCTCACCATCCCGGTCCCATGGAGCCCAACTGGGGGTAAATCCCGCTCCGTGCGGTGCGTGGCAGGGCCTGATCCCCCCCCCCCCCC
>VUYV01000083.1:1480922-1511570 GCA_008711295.1 Anarhynchus alexandrinus | reverse complement strand
CCGATCCTGCACCCCAGTCCCCATCCTGTATCCCCCAGCACCGATCCTGCACCCCAGTCCCCATCCCGTATCCCCCCGCACCACTCGTGTGCCCCCCAGCCCGTATCCCGTATCCCGCAGTACCAATCCTGCACCCCCGGTTCCATCCCATATCCCCCAGCACAGACCCTGTCCCCCCTGATCCCATCCCATATCCCCCAACCCCATTCCTGCACCCCCCAAACACTCCAGCACCCAGTCCTGCACCCCACAACCTCTGCTCCTGCGCCCTATAGCCTCAGTCCTGCACCCCGCAGCCCCCAGTCCACATCCCCCAGTCCTACACCCCTTCCCGCACCCCCATGTCCTGGTCTTGCACCCCCACATCACCATCCCGCATCCCCCAGCCCCTCTCCTGCATTCCCCACGTTCCCCAGCCCTGCACACCATATCTCCTGGTCCTGGACCCCATAACCTGCACCCCACATCCCACATCCTCCCAAAGCCTTGCTGGAGCAGGAGGGGGAGGAGGAGGCAGCATCCCCTTCCCAAACACCGGTGACCTCCAGTCCCCGGCTGAGAAGTTGCCCGCACCCTACAAACCCCCAGTGAAGCACCCCGAGAGCCTGCCTCCTCCCAGGGGGGTGCAGCCAGGAGCCCCCCTTCTCCCTGTGATGCTGTGGGAGTGTGGGGCCGGTGCTCCGTCTGCCATCCCTCCCCGACCCCAAAGGCAGCCCTGGCACCCAGAGGCACCCAGCAGGGTCACAGGCCTGCCAGGAGCTGGGCGATCACCCTGGGGTGGGTGGGCAAGCACCCCAGGAGTTGGGCTAGCACCCCAGGGAGGGCGGTCGAGCACCCCTGGGGTGGGGTGAGCCCCCCAAGGTGGCCGTGGGGTGCCCAGACGACCAGGCAGGGAAGAGGCAGCCGGCAGCCCCGGCTGGGCCGCGTGGCCGCGTGTGCAAGCGTGTGTTCACGCGTGTGCACGCGTGTGCGCCGAGGTCTGTGAGTGACACCTGCCGTCAAAGCTCTGCCACTTCAGCAGAGCCCCGTCACGGCGAGGTCCCCACGGGACACCCAGCTCCGCAGCGGGACGTGCCCGGGCACCCCGGGGCGGGTGGGGGCCGTGCCGGGGAGGCAATGGGGGCACAGCGCGGGATGTGCCCGCGGTGCTCTGAGGGATGCCACCGCGCTCGCTGCCCTCTGCCACCTCCCATCTGCCCACCCCGGGGCAGCCGATGCGGGGGGTCGGGGTGGCTGCGTCCCCCCCAGGTCGGGGTGTGGGTGCCCCCAGCCCGGGGAGGGAAGCGGGGTCCAGCCGCCCGCTCGCCACTAAAGACACCTCCGAGCTCAGCCTTGCTTTGCCCGTGGGGGGGCAAAGCCTTGTCCCCTTGCCCGTCCCCCGTGCATGTCCCTTGTCCCCTTGCGGTGTCCCCCCTGCACGTCCCAGCCCCAGGAGCGGGGCCCCCTCCGGCTCCTTGTCCCACGCGGCGCATCCTGCTCTCGCTGCTCCCGGACAAACACAACCCCGTCGTCTTTACTTACTATATTCTCATAACTTGCCTTAAAGTTATTTTTTTTAAACGTTCCGTGTTACTGCGTACAATTACTGCCTCGGGGACACGCTGGATGCACACAGGCATCCGGGCTCCGCTCCCTCCCCTGCCCACTGACCCCCCCCAAATCCTCTTTCCCTTTTGCTTTCAGGGACCTCCCGCGTTCAGGGCCTCACTGGTTCCCACCGGGCATGGGCAGATCGTGGGGAAACCTCCTTCGCGCCTTATCTTGGGCCGTTATTTTCCTCCCCCGGACAGCGGATCGTCTCGGGATGCGTTTTGCTCCTTAGCCCGGCATTGCAAAACCTGCATCCAGCAAACCTTTCCCCCTTCAGGCGCATAAACTCCTGAAAACTGGTCTCGCTCTGCTTCCCCACGCAGTCCCCAGCCCACACGGTGCGGCCCCGGGGATGGGAACGCGGGGAGCAACTGCCTAATTCATCTCCAACCCCTCGCCGGTCCCCCGAGAAAACAAACAGATCCCCCGCGAAAAACAAGCCGGGCTTTGAAATACTTTCTGTTTCCACCCCTCTGCTGGGAAGGATGTTTGAGGGCTGAGTCCCCGGATGATGTAAATCCATTATGTCAGGATCTGGCCGCCGCTTTCCACCCTGATATCGCCCCTTTCTCACGGACCGGGGGCTCTCGGTGGAGTTTTTCCCCCCCCACCACCTCTCCCCGCACCAGCCCGGCTTTCCCACGCCGGGACCCGACTCCCTTGCAGACGTGGTTTCCCAAGCACCGCCATCTCCCTCGACCACCGATGGTCTCCTGCCCCATGAGCTCCTTGCACCTTCCCAGGAGGCAGTGGCGGCCGTGGGGTGCCGTGGCCCCGTGCCCCACGGCGGGCAGCTGCCCGCTCCGGCAGGTCCAGCCCCACGGAGCCCCGGAGCCTCTTCCCTTGCCTCCAAGGCAGCTCCCCCTGACGTGTTGGACATATGATGTTTTCTTGAGCCCTGGAATAAATAAGCCCCCAAACGCACATCCTCCCACGCAGGCGGCCGGCTCCTGCAGCCCGCGGTCAGCTGCACCGTCCGCCACTGCCACAGCTGCGCACCGCGGACCCCCCGCACCGGTGAAGGCGCAGGAGAGGTAAGGGGATTTCCCCTGTCCCCGGTCGCCACGGGGTTGTGGCGATGCCGCAGGTTTGACCCCTACCGAGGTCTTCGGTCCCTCGCTTTGGTCATTCCCAAAGGGGTCTGGGCTCCGGCCGCCTTCTCCCCTCTTGCTCCGGCGCAGCCATGGGGTGGGTTGTGTCCGGCTCATCGGCGGTGTGGCAGGACGGGCAGTCATGGCTCCTGGCCCCGTCCTTGCTCCGTCCTTGCTGCGGCACGGCGGGGGGACGGCTGCCGCGCCAGCTCCGACGGGCACCCCCAAAACTCTCGGAAAAGCTGCGTCTCCTTTGGGGCGGCAACCCCAAAAGCTGAGCTGGGGGGCGGAGGGGGCAGTGGGCTGCATGGGTGTCCTCGCAGCGCCGGGGGGCAAAACCCATCCCAACGCCCTGCCAGGAGGGGTTCAGCTCCGTCAGGAGCTCGGCACCCCCCGTGTCCTGCCCCGCGTTGTCCCCGCACCCCCCCAAGCCACCCCACGGCTCAGCGGGAGCAAACACTCCCAGCCCCGGTGACCAAAACGCGCCCGGCGCCGTCTGCAAGCGGCCAAGCAGGCGGGCAGGATGAGGCCAGCGCTGGCTCAAGGCTGGGATGGCCGCAGTGGCCCCGGGCTGGGCTGCGCTCCATGGAGGACCTGTCAGCAGTGATGGATGGAGAGCCGGAGGCAGCTCTGGGCCCGCCGCCTCGCCGAGGCCGGTGCTCCGCTCTCGCCGCTGCCCGTTGCAGCCTGGCCGCAGCCGCCGCCGCAGCCCTGCCTTCACGCCTTGCAGCCGCCGGGCACGGGAGGAGCCGGTTCCTCGCCGGTGACCACCGGTGTCCCACCAAGCCGTGCCGTGGCCATGGGGCCGTGCGGGGTCTCCTTCCCCGCGGCTCTGCTCATCCTCACAGCTGCAGGGGTCCGGAGCCGGGAGGCGGGTGAGTGAGGATGTCCCCATGCATGGCCGTGCCGGGGAGGGTGTCCCACTGTGGGGCACGCGTGTCCCCGTGTGGGGAGGGGGATGCCACTCTCCAGCCCACGCCGCTGGGATCCCACGTAACCCGGCTGGGTCTCCTTGCCCTGCCCCGCAGGACCGTGTGCCCTCCACGTGCTGGTGGCCCTGGATGTCACCGATTACCACCAGTCCAACCTGCAGCCCTACCTGGAGCGGGTCCTGCGGGACCTGGCGGCGCTGGACCACCTCACCTGCAGCCCGCTTGCCCTGAGCTTCAGCCTGCAGAGCAGGCGGCGGGACGGGGACATCCTCTTCCAGGAGCGGCTGCGGGAGCCCTGGGCAGCCGTGCTGCAACGCCTGGCGCGGGCGCACGCCTTCCAGCGCTCCTACCTCAACCAGCCCGCCCTGCGGAGCTTCCTCGGCACCCTGGCACAGCAGGCGGCCGATGCCAAGGTATGGCACCGGCACAGCCGTGCCCATCGCTCCCCGGGAGGCTGGGGGAGACCGGGCATGGCTGGAGACCCACCCCCCCTCCTCGCTCAGGTGCTGCTGGTGTTCACGGATGGGCTGGACGATGATGCGGGGATGATGAAGGAGGTGGCAACGTCGGCTCGGCTGCAAGGTGGGACTGCGAAGAGGGGAAAGCTGGGGGTCACCCGGCACGGTGTGACACCCCACAGCCCCCCGTCCCCTCCAGACCAGGCTGACCTGCTGGTGACGGTGGCGGTGAACAACTCCACGGGGCTGGGGGACCTGCGGCAGATGGAATTCGGGCGATGGCTGGGGAGAGGGCAGCAGCTCGCTGTGGACATGCCGGAGGCCAGCGGGCACGTGGCGCAGGAGCTGGTGAGGACGGGCTGTGCTGGGGTGGGTGGTGGGGTCCCCACGGGCTCTGAGTGGGGATTCTGGGTCTCCCACAGCTGGCCCTGGCAGAGCGGACGTGCTGCCAGATGTGTCCATGTACCTGCGTGGGGCTGCCCGGTCCGCGAGGTCCCGGCGGTCCCCGGGGGGAGAAGGTAAGGGGCCAGGGATGCGGGGGGATGCGGGAGGGATGCCCAGCCCTGCAGACAGCCCGGAGCAGGGCTGAGACCTTTCCCTTCCCCGTCAGAGGGGATATTTCCCCAGGTCCCCACCCCCCGCACGCTCGCAGGAGAGCGGTCCCATCCTTCCCATCCCGCTCTGCCGGGACGGATGCGTGGGCTCGGCGTCGCCCGGCCGGGCTCCCAGCGCAAACCTTGAGGCTGGGCTGTGCCCACCTTGATGCCACGGTGCCGCAGCGCTGAGCAAAGCAGGGGGAAACCCAAGGGAATGGGGTGGGGGGGTGCGTCTCACCATGCTCCCCCATGGGAATCTCACCCCTGTGCTGCATGCACAGCCCCGGATCCCTTTCCCAGGGCCAAGAGGAGCCCTGGGAGCTCAGCTCGGCTCAAGCCCTTCCTCCCCCAGCTGGGAAGGGAGCCCAAACACGCTGGCTCCCAGCCCGGGGTCCAGCATCGGGCCGGGGGGGTCGCGGTTGCAGCTCCCAGGTTCTCTCTGCCCTAGGGGGTGACAGGCAGCACGGGGCGCACTGGAGACGAGGGCGAGCACGGACACAGTGTGAGTAGCCATGGGACACCCGAGGGTGGGAGATGGTAGCCCCAGGGGCGAGGGGATCCTTGTCACCACGTCCTCTGACAGCCCCCTCTCCCCCCCTGAGCGCAGGGGGAGCAGGGACCGCGAGGTTTCCATGGCAGCCGAGGGATGCAGGGATGTCCAGGACAGTGCGGACCGAAGGTGAGGGGCTGTCCCAGCCTGGCGTGGCTCCGTCCCGCAGCGTGGGCGCCCACCGCTCCCCGGCTGCTCTCCTCCGTCTCTTTGCAGGGCTCCGTGGGTCACCCCGGGGAGCAGGTACGTCCCTGCCTCGCCGTTTATCCCGTGGCTCCTGCGGGCACCGATGGTGGCCGAGGCCACGGGTGGATGGCAGCGGCCAGGAGACCTCGAGGATGGGCAGGGAAGAGAGGGATCCAGGGAGGGGAATGGGAGATGGTCATGATGGGGTGGCTGGGGGTGCTGGGGGAAAAGGGGCATGATGTGGCATGGGATCGTGTCACCTCCCTGCAGGGACCTCCCGGAGAAGCTGGCTACGACGGCGTGGATGGGGAGCAGGTGAGCTGTGCAGCGGGGCATGGCACCAACCAGCCCGTGCATCACCCCTCCATCCCGGCACAGCCGGGCACGGGCACCGTCATGGGCACCGCCTCCTTTCTCCTCCCCAGGGCGAAGCGGGGACCCCCGGCCCCCCCGGAGAGAAGGGGTCCCGGGGGAGGCAGGTGTGGCATTGCACGGCCGAGCCTCGGCGAAGTGCTGCCTCCTTTGCCCGCTGCCCTGTCGCTAAATCCCTTCCTCCTGCCTTCACCTAGGGGCAGAAAGGCTCCCGGGGTGCCCGGGGGCAGAAGGGACCCCCAGGCCCTCGCGGAGAGGTGGTGAGTACAGGCTTACAGCCCCAGGGCTCCACGGGGTGCTGGGGGGCTTGCTGAGCCCCCTCTCTGCTCCCCAGGGGCCACCCGGGAGGAGGAGCCCCGAGCCCGGCACCCCAGGGTGGAGAGGAGATGGGGGTCCCCAGGTAAGGGCTGGCAGGGGTCAGGACCATGCCAGGCGGTGGAGCAGCTGGTTGGCAGGACCCTTTTTGGGGATGAGATGTGCGGGGAGGACAGCCAGGAGCTCTGTCTCCCTCTCAACGCCCACGATTTCCAGGGAGACCCCGGCCAGGACGGTCCCCCGGGGCCAACGGGACCCCCGGGACCACCCGCTTACCCGGTAGGTGCCACGAGCAGGGGGGGCACCATGGTCCGCGCCAGGTGACCCTGTGCCACGTGTCCCTGTGCTGGGGATGTGGCCGCTGATGGCGCTTCCCTCCACAGACCTCGTGCCAGAAAGGGCAGCAGGGAGTGCAGGTAGGGATGGCAGCGCCCCAGGACGTGGGGGTCCGTCCGTCTGTCCCGGGGACTGGGGACATCTCCCCACCGGAGCCTGAGCCATCCCATCTTCTCGCAGGGCAAGAAGGGGAACCGCGGCAGCCCTGGCCCCGGGGGATGGAAGGGCTATGGAGGTGCCCAGGTGAGGCCAGGGAAGCCCCCGCCAGCGCTGGGACCCCCACGGGTGTCCCCGCTGCCCCTTCCCCGCTCTCCCTTTGCAGGGGCTGCCGGGGCCGCGTGGGATGAAGGGTGTCACCGGTCGCCCGGGGAGCAGAGGACTTCAGGTGCCGTCCCCCTCCTTGTGCTGGGGTACCCGGTGGGTGCTGGTGGCCACCTCCAGCTGGTGGCCGTGCCGGTGGGTGCCCACCCCACCGGTGCTCCCGAGCATCCCTCACCCACCTTTCCCTATTACCCAGGGTCTGCCTGGAGCCGAGGGCTCCCAGGGAGCAGCCGGACCAACCGGTCCCAAAGGGGAGAAGGTGGGTGACCCCACGAGGTGGCATTTCGCAGCCCCCCCGGTGCACCCCCAGCCTGCAGCCCTGCTTTCTCTTCCAGGGACAGGCGGGAGCCGAGGGCAGGAAGGGGAACGGGGGACTGCGGGGACCCAAAGGTGCCCTGGTAAGGCTGTGTCCCTCGGGGACACGGCATCCTCCCCAGGGGCACTGCAGCAGGGGAAGGCATGGAAAAGCCGTGGCCAAGAAAGCTTTGGGAAGAGGGATGTTTGTGTAGGTCCTACAATAACCTGCTTTGGGATTTTTCTCCCCTCCCAGGGTGAGAACGGCTGCAATCGGAGGGGTGCTCCGGGGAGGAAGGGTGCCAAGGTACCGGCGGCAAGGAGCGGGGATGGGGGCGGGTGGGATGAGCGCGGGGCAGAGCTCCGTCCCTGCCCATGGGGCTGCCGGGGGTCCCGTCCCCGCTCATGTGTGCTGCTTCCCCCAGGGCGCTGGGGGCCTGCCGGGACACCCCGGGGCTCAGGTGAGTGCAGGGGGGGGCAGGAGGGGGCACGGGGACCTCTCAGCCCGTCCACGCTGTGGGGCGTTGGGAAGGATGGGGTCGATATCCTCCGAGTGTCCCCCCTCAGGGTGATGGGGGCGAGAGAGGACCACCGGGGGACAAGGGCGCGCGAGGGCTGCCCGGGCGCAGGGTGAGTACGGTGCAGCCCCCTCCCCGCTCCCCCCCGCACCGTGCTCACCTCCTCAACTCCCCGGGGCTTTCCAGGGCCACCCTGGGAGCAGAGGAGAAGTGGGCAACCGCGGCAGTGCAGGACCTCCGGGAGAGATGGTGACTCCCTGCAAATTCCCCTTTTCCTGCCACATTTCCACCTCCAACCAGCCCCGCTGGTGGGGGACGTGTTCCTTGTTCCTATTTCCTCTTAATTTCTCTCTTTTCCTGCTGCTCCAGGGCCCGAAAGGCTCTCCGGGCATTCCCCCCTCCACGGTACGGGATGCTGGTGTAGGGCCGGCTGGGGACGGGGACATGGCTTCGAGGGGTGTCCTCGAGGAGCTCGGTGGCCGCCTGGCCCCAGCAAGCCGTGCTGGGTGTGCTGGGAAGAGCTGGGTGGGAGAACTGGGACTGACGCCGCTTTGTGCATCCCTCCAGCCATGCGAGCTCAAGGCTTTCATCCGCCGGAGCTGCGGTGAGAGCTTGGGACAGTGACGGGGAGGGCAGGGAGGGGACGGGGACAGCAGGGAGGGGACGGGGACCAGCTCGGTGCGGGGACTGCAGTGGAGGGGACAGAGGGATGGCTGGATGGCGGGGGCACAGACAATGCCCGGAGGATGCCCGGAGGGATGCTGTGGTGGATGGGTGGGCATGGGTACCACGAGGACGGGATGTCCCGGGGGGGGCTTTTCCAGCAGCCCCTGAGATGTCACCATCCCCTCGCAGTCACCACTTCACCCTCCTGCCCTCTCTTCCCCACCGAGCTGGTTCTGGTGCTGGAAACCTCATCCACGGTGCCTCCAGCCCTCTTCTCCCGCATGAAGGAGCTGCTGACCCTGCTGCTGCGGGACGTGCAGGTCTCCCCGCTGGGTTGCCCGGCAGGGGCCCGGGTGGCCGTGCTTGCCTACGCGGCCACCCCCACCTACCTGCTGCGTGCCGGGGAGGTGGGGAGCGGTGCCGCGCTGCTGCGGCACCTCCGCCGCCTCTCGCCCACCCGCTCCTCCTGGCGCGGCCGCCTGGCCGCTGCCATGCGCTTCGTGGGCCACCATGTGCTCAAGAGGGTCCGGCCGGCCACCCTGGGCAGGAAGGTGGTCCTCTTTGTCACCAGCGGCCAGAGCCAGGACCTGGAGGGCATCGAGGAGGCCTCTCTGCAGTACGAAGCCCTGGGCATCGTGCCGGCGGTGCTCACCTTCAGCCCGCTGCCCGAGGTGGTGCGGGCTTTCCAGGTGAGCCCCGGGGCTGGCGGCTGCTCCCCCTGGTCCCCCCCTCCCAGCCCTCACCCCCCACCCCAGCTCTGCCTCCCCCTCCCTAGGTCAACAGCCTCTTCCGAGTGGTCCAGCTCTCTGCGGCGGAGCCGGCTGGGGATGTGGCAGTGCTGCGGGATGCGGTGCTGCCCTGCGTCCTCTGCTTCGGTAGGCAGCCCTGGGGTGGCACCGGGAATGGGTACAGGCCACCTCTGGGGCTCAGCCCCCATCTCTCCCCATGCCCAGACCTCTGCCACCCCGAAGGCTGCGCCGCGGCTGTGCCATCCCCTGACCCGCTGGACGTGGACTTGGCCTTGGTGGTGGACAACGCAACCCCAGGGATGCCAGCAGAGCAGCTGGAGGCTGTCGGCGACCTCTTCCACCGCCTCCTGGGGCACCTGCAGCTCGCAGGGCCGGATCCGGCACAGCACGGCACCCGCATCGCCCTGGTGCTGACGGGTCCCTCTGCCCCCGGGCAGGATTTGGCCGAGGTCCTTTGGGATGCTCGGCTCCGGGGAGCAGCTCTGGCAGCGCCTCCGCCTGGCGCTGGTTCCCAGGACGGCCGCGGCATCGGCCGGTGGCACGGTGGCGTGGACCCTCCGGCACGTCTTCCCGCAGAGCTCCGGCAACCGGCTCCACGTCCTCTTCGTGGTGGGGATGGGGACGGCGGTGCTGTGGGATGGGGAGGCGCAGCAGGCGCTGGCCCCCTTCGCCCGGTGCGAGGATTTCGGCGTCTTGGTGCTCTCCCTGGGGCGAGCCGGGACGGAGCAGCCGGAGGCAGCGGTGCCCAAGATGCTGCCGGCGTGGCGGTACCACTGCCTGCGCCTGGGCTCGGTCCACCCACCCGAGATGGGGTACGCGGAGAGGACGGTGCTGGGATTCCTCAGGAGGCTGCGGGGTGAGCGGGGTGGGGAGGTCTTGGGGGGCTGGAGCATCTCCGGGTGCTGCCCCGACTGCTCCAGGGGTAGACGGCTTTCAATCCCCAAAACCTCTTTGCCGGCACCTCCATTGCACCTCTGCTATTCCTTCTGCTCTGCAGCGGAGAGCAGCCAGCGCCCCGGCACCCCGGGGTGCCCCCAGGAGCTGCCCCCCTCCGGTGCTGGGACCAGCGAGCTCCCCCCAGGGACCCCTGCGCAGTGAGTGAGCATCACCGGGGCTGTCCCCTCCATGCGCATCCCTCCATCCCCTGTGACACCAGTTGGGGGGCAAGGTGGGCTGCACCTCCTCTTCCTGGGGATGCGGTCCTCTGGCCCAACACGTACTGGGGGGTTTGCTTTGATTCTCCCCCTCAGGACCCCTGAGGTCCCCATCGTGCCCCCCACCGGGATGCCCACGGCACCCCGCGGTCCCGGCAAGGGCCGGAGGGCTGTGGCCATCCCCGGACCGTGCGCCCTGGACAAGGACCCCGGCAGCGCCTGCGCCCGCTTCTCCGTCATGTGGTACCACCGGCGGGAGACGGGGTCCTGCGAGCCCTTCTGGTACGGGGGCTGCGGGGGCAACGCCAACCGCTTCGGCAGCGAGCGGGACTGCATCCGCGCCTGCGTGGACCCCGGTAGGTGAGGGTGGGCATCCCTCGGGGATGTGGTGGTGGTGGGGGACCATGGGGTGCCCCCACCCCGGGCAGGGGGCACGGCCGGTGTTTCGGTGATGCTGTGACCATCCCGGGCAGGTCCCGACGGAGCCGGCGTGGGCGAGAGCAACGTGACGCGGGGTGAGGAGCATGCAAAGGGAGGTCGAGTGGTGGGTTTTTTTTGGGGTGGGGGGCGGTGAGTTGTGAGCAGAGTGCAGGCAGGGAGGCAGGCAGGGCTGCCAGCTCCTGCACCGGTTGGGTGGTGGGGTGCGTTTCCCGACACGCGAGCGTGCCCCGGCACTCTGCCGCCTTGCAGCCGCCTGCCTGGAGGCGCGGGACGCGGGGCCCTGCCGCTCCTTCTCGCCCAAGTGGTTCTTCGAGGGTCTCCAGCCCGCCCGCTGCTCGCTTTTTTGGTACGGGGGCTGCGGCGGCAGCCGTAACCGCTTCGAGAGCCGGGAGCAGTGCGAAGCCGCCTGCCTGCCCCCGGGCAGGGTGAGCCCCCCAGCCCCTCGCCCTGCCAACGCCTCTGCCTGCATCCCTGCGCCCGGATGCCGGGGTTGATATCCAACCCCCCCCCCCCCTTCTCCATCGGGGTCCAGGGTGCCCCCCGGGTCCCGTGGGATGCGGCACCCGGAGGTGCGGCGCTCACCCTCCCCTAACCTCGGCCGCCCCCGCTGGAGAAAGGAGGACACCGGGATTATTGCACAAGGACCTCAAGGTCCTGCCAAGTTCCTGACAGCTCATCTTCAGCTGCTGCTCCGTCACGGGGTGAGGTGGGGGTGTGCGGGGGGGGAGCGCTGAGCCCTCCCAAAACTCTGCGCACCCCACTGCCGTCCGCCGCCCCAGGAGGATGCTGGTACCCAGGGCTGGCTGCTCAGCCCGGGAGACCTTTAAATAAAAAATACACCGCTTTTCACTCTTGCTGGTTCAACCGGGCTGCGGAAGGACGACGGTTTGGGGGTGGATGCTCCGGAGCCGCGGGAGGCCCTGGATGGGTGCCCCGCATCCCATCCAGCCGCAGCTGCGCACTCCCTGCGGGGAGCAGCTTCCCCGGCTGCCGGGAGAGGGGAGCGGGGGCCGGATCCAGGCGTGGGGGTGGCGGGGTGCTTGTGGCCCCCCACCCCGGGATGGCCGCGGCACCGGCGGGAGGCAGCTGCGCTGCTGGCGGGCTTCTGTCCCCTGGGGGGGGCTGCGGCTGCGCTGCTCCACGCTCCCCCCTTCTGCTCTGGATGCTCGGCCCCGGGTCAGCATCCCAGTCCTAATAACGCCTGATCCTAATAACAGCAGCATCCTGGTCCTAATAATGCCTGATCCTGATAACAGCAGCATCCCAGTCCTAATAATGCCTGATCCTAATAACAGCAGCATCCCATTCCTAGTAACGCTCGATCCTAATAACAGCAGCATCGTGGTCTTAATAACACCCAATCCTAATAATACCATCATCCCGGTCCTAATAATGCCCAATCCGAATAACAGCAGCATCCTGGTCCTAATAATACCCAATCCTAATAACACCATCATCCTGGACCTAATAACGCCTGATCCTAATAACAGCAGCATCCCAGTCCTAATAACACCCAATCCTAATAACAGCAGCATCCCAGTCCTAATAATCCTTGTCCTCAGGCAGCAGCCGGTGGCCGTGGCCGCCTCCGGCATGGGCTATGGCCAGGAATAGCTCCGAGACCTGATTCTTCCCCTTATCCTTTATTCAGCTCTGCAGTGCGGGAGAGGACAGATACATTTTTCAGGACAGCCTTGGCTCTGGCAGGAGGAGGGGGCAGCTCAGGTCGGTCCCGTGCCCCAGCGCTGAGCGATGCTCAGGGGGTGCCTCCCGTGAGCCCCCAGGCTGTGGCTGCAGCAAAAAAATTCACCTAACCGCCATTCAGAGCCCCTAAAATTCATTTTTTTTTAAGGCAAAGGAGGCTGCCGGCAGCCGGGCGGGCAGGGAGCGAAGAACTGGGAACGGAGAATTTTTGTTTCTTTAAATGTCATGTTTTTTTAAGCTCATTTTTGCACTTGGGTTTGGCGAAGCTGAGAAGACTTAAGTGACAAACCAGCTGTCCCCCCGGCGCGGCGTGGCGCTCGCCCAAGCAGACACCCACCCACCGCCTCNGGTGGCTGCTCGCGGCGGGGGCGGCTGCGGAGGTGTCGGTGATGCTCCCGGAGGGGGCTGCGGCAACGCCGTGTCCGTCGGGGGTACTGCCAGGCAAACCTGGCAGCGTGAGGGTGCCGCTGGGTGGGTGGGAGACCCCCAGCCCTCCCTGCCAGCCCCCACCCCCACCCCTGCGGGCAGCGGGACCCTTTGCGCTCACCCAGCGAGGCTAAGCCCAGTAGACGGGGACGATGCTGCAGAGGATGCTCGCCGTGGTGCCCAGGAGGGAGCGATCGGCCAGCGGCATGGCGAGCCGCTTCTCAGCCTGGCGAGGGGAGAGAAGGGAAAACAAGGCAGCAGCGGCGCAGAGCTGCACCCCAATTCTTCATCGGGGGCGGGGGGCTGCACGAGGCACCGTGCCCAGGGCATTGCCGTGCACCCCCCCAGACCCCATCCTGCCCCAGCCCACCCGAGCAGGATGGTCACCGCTCACCTGCCGGCGCTGGAAGGTTTTGGCGACGGCGTCCAGCCCTGGGATGTTGTCCTTGTCCACACGGGTGACGTAGCAGGCGCGGTGGAGCCGGGATCTGTAGCTCACCAGCAGCTGTTTGCAGACAGACCCACGTCAGCTCGGCCCCATCACCCCTTTCCCCACTGCCCCCCCCCCATCTCCAGCCACGCAGGGCTCCCCGCTTACGTTCTTGTAATCGTAGATGACCGTGGCCGGGTTTCCATCCCCACCATCCAGGTAGAAAGTGGCGGCGTCCTCTTCCCAGGCCAGTCCTCTCTGCAGCCCCATCCTCAGGACCTGGTGTGGAGGGGACACACGGGGTTGGGGGGGGACCTCACCGCCTGCGGTGGCGGTGGAGGGGGGTCCCTACTTACGGCGTCGGCGTGCCGCTGGTCGGCCCGCAGCCACATCAGCAGGGCGCCGGCGATGATGACCACCAGCAGGACCACCACCACCACCACGATGAGGAGGCACTTGAGGTGGTGGCAGCTGAGGAGCTTGCGGGGCAGGTAGCAGAGAAGGCGAGGCACGAAGCAGAGGGACCGCTTGATGCAGCCGCAGCCGGGGCAGCTGGGGCATTTGCAGCAGCGGGGCATGCAGCATTTGGCGCAGCAAACGGCGCAGGGCCGGCAGCAGCAGCCCAGCTTGCAGCATCCCTGCGGGCAGCAACCGGAGCCGCAGCACTTCTCCGGGTCCTGCGGATATGGGAAAGGTGGAGAAGTGGGGTGAACGGGAAGGAGAGGGGAGCTGGGGGATGCGGGCGGGCAGGGGATGCAGCATCCCGCGGGATCTCGCTCCATCACGCGTGCCTCGGTGCCTCGCCGGGATAACCCAGGCAAAGCCCTGTGCTGAGCGTCTCCGCTGGGCACAGGGACACCCCCAGCGTGACCGTGCCACCCCGCTGTGGGTCGTGGGGACTCACCAGCGGCTCTTCAACCACCACCACCTGCTTCTCGCTGCTCTCCATGGCTGCCGCCACCGCCGCCTCCTCCTCCTCCCAACCCCGGGCTTCTCCAGTTTTATACCGGGGCGCTGGGGTGGGGGAATGGGGCAGCCCCTGTGAAGGTGGCCCCGGTGTGCAATCAGGCTCCGGGTGTGCGATCCACTTCACTTCTGTTTGCTGACCCCCTTCCCCGGGGCTGGATTCTCCTGGGAACCCGCTGGTCAAGAGGCTCTGAGGGCACTTGTCCCCGAGCACGGGGACCTCTCCGCTGCCCCGGAGCGAGGTGTCGGGGCCAAAGCAAACCCTCCTGCGGGGGTTAGAGCTGCTCTCCAGGGTGGAGCATCCGGCGATGGCCGCGGTCGAGGCGAGACCGGGCTCGGTGCCCGTGTCCCTTCACCACCTCGGGCACCTGGAGCTGCTCGAGGTGGGCGAAATGCAAACGGGACATCAAAGCTTTCCCACAAACCACAAGGCTGAGGTGGGAGCGGGGTCACTATGGGGTGGGGAACGTATTCCCGGACCGTGGATGGGCTGGGCGCTCCGCAACCTCGGTCCTGAGGATGCTTGGGCATCGTGGGGGCTGGTGTTGCCGGTGCTGCGGTTTTCGGGGCTGGCAGCGATGCCAGCTGGAGAGAAGAAGCTGTCCCCGAGCATTCACACCCCATCCGAAGAGCCACATGCACCCCCCGACCCTGTCACTGCCAGGAGAGGGGTCCCTTCGCAGCGGGCGACCCCCCGGGAGCCGATGGGTGCCCCTTCCCACTCCTCACACACACACACACACTTATCTCGGGCACAGTCCCGCCTCCCTCAGGCTCGACGCTGGGTTTTCCGCAGCAGAGCCTCAGCCCTCAGATTTTATAAAAATAAGTAATTTAATCGAAAGGTACAGCAGCAAGGTCAGCCTGGGCTGGGTGCCTCCGACAAGGGAGGGACCCCGAACAGAGAGATCCCCGGGGGAAATTACACCCTTGCCATCTCCACACTCTCTGTTCCCGCATCTTTTAGCCCAACAGTGATTTTTTGGTCTTCTAACACCTTCTCGGACTCTTTTCCCATGCCCAGGCCGGCCGTTGGCTGCTCTTATCTTGGGGATTTGCAGTCTCAGCTGAGGGTTGGAGTCTCCTTATCTTCTGGTTTACCCGTCCCGTTCTGCTCGCTGGGAACCGAAAAGTCCCGGACTTAGGGAAAAAACACTACCAAAGCCATCAGCGTGTTATCAACATTTTTTCTTATACTAAAATACTAAACACAGCCCTGTGCCAGCTGCTGGGAAAGTCACTAAGAAAACTACTGTGGCCTAAAGACTTCAGCAAATCCAGGGACTCATGCCACGTAAAGCGAGGCAAACGGCATAAATCACACCATATTACAACCCTAACTAATTTATAACTTACTTATTTAAGCTAAACAACTGATGTCTCTCAACGGGATGACACCGCTGTGCATTGGTCTTGCCCAGACTAAGAGTTTCTCCTGCAGTTGGGCTCAGGTTGGGACATCTCCGGCCGCCCCCGGACCCTCTCTTCAGCCCCCCGGCAACCCAGATGTTTGCAGCTGCGGGGGGGGGGGAGAGTGTGCCCCCCTGTGTTGCCCACTGTCCCAGGGTGTCGGGGAAACCCTCGAGTGTCTCCCGGCTCTTTGCTCTCTGACACCCCGGGAGCCCTTGTCACCGTCCTCGGCTGCACGTACCCTCCTCCGGGATAGGGAAGAGGGTACCTCCTTGCTAGGGTAAAGGGGGGGTCAGGGTATTTTGGGGGACAGAGCTGCCAACCCCATGTCCAAACACTGCAATGTGCAGTTTCCCTCCTGTTTCCAGCCAAAGCATCGCCCCCCCTGGGGGGCTGTGACCTTCCTCACTGCCCGTGTCGGTGGCCGCAGGGACACTCCTGAGTTATCACCTCTTGGAAGGTTAAATCACGCTGCCCAGCACTGCTGGGGTCCTGGGGGGGCTGGCTTGGGTCCTCCCGGGGTCTCTCTTCTCCCTCCCAGCCCCATTCTGGGGCGCAGCACTTGGAGGTGCCCCCCCAAGGATGCTGCTTTGGGGCAGAGGAGCTGGAGCTGATGGGGACGGGGGGCGTACGGGGGCAGAGGGGAGCCGGGAGCAAGCGCATCGGGGTGTGCGTGGATGCCTGGCTCAGCCCAGGGCTCGGTGCTCATTGGGGATGTGGCACGCAGTCCCCTCTGTCCCCATCTGCACCAGGAGGGGACAGGGATGGGGACCTTTCCCGGAGGGGTGGCCCAGACCCCGAGGGGGTGCCGGGGCTGCCTGTGCCCGTGGGTGGGAGACGCGGAGGTTGCTCCCGCCATCTCGTCCTCCCTCCGCGCAAAGCGGGAGGGCACAGGGTGGGGGGGACAACGGCCACGCAGCCCCAGAGCCCCGTGTGCGGCGCGGGGGTGTGCGCCGCTGCCCCCGGGGAAGCGGGTGCTCCTTGGCTGGGGCTGCACCGGGTTTTTCCCCTGAGCACACCGACACGAGGGATGCGTCCACCCACGCCGGACCCCGCAGGGAGACATCCGTGAGGCATCGCGGACCTCTGCCCAGTACCCCGGGAAAGGGACGTTTGGCCGGCGCTGGGGTGGGGGTGGGGGGGAAGGAGGAGAGCAGCACTCGCAGGCAGGGGCACAGGCTTTACTTGGCAGACATGAAGCGTGAATCCCAAAGCAAATCCCACTCGTTTATTGCAAGTGCCGTGGGAAAGCCGCGGTGCCGAGCGGCTGTGGACGGAGCTACCCCTTGTGCCGCAGGCGGGATGGAGCCGCGGAGGAGGAGAGATGCCCGGGCATCCCGCCTGGAAGGCAATGCTGGGGGGGCACGGGGACGGTGACATCCCCATCTCACCATCCCGTACTCCCCCCTCCCCCGGGAGCCAACTACGCCCAGTATACGGGGACGGTGCTGCAGAGGATGTTAACGGTGGTGCCCAGGATGGAGCGGTCGGCCAAGGGGACGGCGGTGTCCCCAGCCTCCTTCACCTCAGCCTGCAGGAGAGAGAATGGAGGGGGGGGAGGCTGCCATCCTGGGCTGCCGGCATCCTCCCCCTCCAGCGGATGCTTGCCGCGAGCCCAGCAGCCCCACGCTTGGTCCCAGCTGCCCAGGACGCGGGGGTTAGGCTGGGCTCACCCCCACCCCATCCAAACAGGGTGGCCACCACTCACCTGCCGGCGCTGGAAGGTCTCGGTGACGGCGTCCAGCCCGGGGATGTTGTCCTTGTCCACACGGGTGATGTAGCAGGCGCGGTGACGCCAGGACCTGTAGCCGACCAGCAGCTGTTTGCAGACAGACCCGGGTCAGCTCAGCCCCGTCCCCGTCCCCGCCGCCACCGCCCGCCCCATGGCGCCCCGTCCCCGGGGCTGCCCGCGCACCTTGCTGTAGTCGTACACCACCATGGCGGAGGCGTTGAGCCCGTCCCGCACGGCGAACGTCCCGGTCCTTTCCTTCTTGCTCATGGAGAGGTGCTGGGGGGTCCCTTCGCCATCCAGACCGTGGATAGTCATTCGCAAGACCTGCCAGGTGGAGAGGTGAGGGGGTCAGGGAGCTTTGCGGGGTCTAAACCCCATCCCTGCACGGTGCCGGCAGCCGGTGCCGTTCCCAAATCCATCACCGGAGCCGGTGGCACCGTGGCTCCCTCCCCGGCGCTGCCTCACCGTTTCGGCGTGCGTCTCGGTGATGTGCAGCCCCAGGAGGAGGAAGGCGACGATGACCACCACGAGGATGACCACCACCACCACCACGATCAGGAGGCACTTGAGCTGGTGGGGGATGCAGGGCAGGCGGGGGGAGGCCGTGTACCTCTGGGGACACAGGGGAGAACCGGGCTGAGCTGCCGGCGTGGGGCCGGGGGAGGCAGCCGGTGCTCAGCCCCAACGGTGCATCACCCCGGGCTGGGTGATGGCTGCTCCTTACCGGAGGTGCCTCCTCCATCAGCGCCTCTTTGGAGCTGCCGTCCATCTCGTCCTCCCTCGCTGCGTGGCTCCTGTCCCTTTGCCAGCTGGAGCCGGGGGGATATTTATAGGGACCCCGGGGTCGGGGGGAGGAGGAGGCTGGGGCCACCCCGGCTGCCAAGGTGCCACTTGTGCTCTGTTTGCTGAGCCCGGGAGAGGAGCCGAGGAGGGGGTGTGAAGCCTCTGAGGGCCCTTTCCCGGCATTTGGCTGGCAGCACGGGGTTGGGGGGGTCAAGGCAAACAGCGGGTAGGGACAGCGTGTCCTCCCTCCGCACCCAGCCCCAAGCTCTGGCGGAGGACCCCGCACCCTTAACATGCCTTCCCGGGGATGCTGCACCCGCGTTCCATCCCTGCATCCCCGTGCACGGGCAGCTGCGGCCCCCCCCGGTGTGGGGAAGGAGCTGGCTGGGCTCATTGTTGGCCGGGAGAGCCGTGCCTGGGACGGGACGGACGGGTGCCCGGTGCCTCCCGCCACCCGGCAGCGCTTGCTGCCAGGCCGGGCTGGGCGCTGGCATGGGCAGCGCTGCAGCACAGGCGCCCCGGGCGAAGCTACGGGGTGGGAGAGCCGCGGTGGCATCACCCCTGCAAACCCCTCCTGTTCCCCCCCATCCCCGTGCACCCCGAGAGCACCCGGTGGCCAATCCCCCCACCACCACCACCGCCGCCACCACTTCGCCGCGGCGTGCACCCCCGCGTTTGCACGCCCGCGCGCTGCTGAGGACACGCGTCCACGGGGGATGCTCGCGCCGTCACTCAGCCGCATCCCTCCCTCCCTCCCTCCTTCCCGCAGCACAGGAGCATGGTGCGCTGCAGAGCAGCGGGTCGGATGCCGGCAGCCTCCGCCGCCACCGCCGCTTCCCCTCCACCCTGAAATCTCCCGGGAAGGAGAGGAAAAGGTTTCGCCGCCGCTCGCGGGCACAGCAGGAGGAGAAGGACCAGCTCCGGGGAAAAGAGCAGGGCTAGGCCAGGGAATGATGGAGCCGCAGCGCGGGAGGAGGATGCCGAGGGGCCAGCTCTCTGCTCTGCTCCTCTTCCTCGCCTTGGCCTGGCTCTGGCTGCCAGCAGGGGGTCGGCGGCCCCCCCGGCCACCCCCTTGCCCCCCGAGCTGCTCCTGCACCCGGGACACAGCTTTCTGCGTGGACTCCAAGGCCGTGCCCAGGAACCTGCCCCCCGAGGTCATCTCGCTGTGAGTACCCAGGCAGCGGGATGGGGATGGGGACAGGGATGGGGATGGGGACTGGGATGGGGACGAGGATGGGGACAGGGAGCAGTGGGTGCAGGGCTGGCTGGGGTGGCAGGGACAGCCTCTTTCTTTGTGTTGCATGGGGGGCAAACACGTGGCGGTGTGGGGTATGGGCAGGGCGGGGTCTTTGGTGGGGGAAGGAGCATCCTGGGGACACCCCGGGACTGGTCCCCGTGTCCTGCGGCGGTGGCAGGTCTCCTTGCTCAGGCAGCCGTCCGTCAGTGAGGGATGGAGCAGGGCTGCAGCCCGTCCCTGCCGCGCTCCCCGTCTGCCGTGACCTTGGGGACCAGAGCCCCAAGGGGACACGGCTGGTGGGTCCTGTGCGCGGTCGTGGGGACACAGCGGGACACCCCCAGCCTTCTACGAGCACGGGAGCATGTGCGTGGTGGATGCATATTTGTGTGTGTGTGTATGTGTGTACATGTGTGTGTGTGTATGTGTGTACGTGTGTGTGTGTGTGTGTATGTGCACTTGGGCTGTGGGGTGGGCATGTGTGGGATGGGTGCCAGTCCCACACGCCTGCCTCGTCCCCTCCATGCCACCCCCTGCAGACAGGATTGGTGCTGGGGCTGCCCCCCCCTGCCCAGCACCCCTCTCTGGGTGAGTTGGGGGCTGCGCTGCCACACAGTGGGGGACAGCAGCGACAGTGCCGAGGGGCACAGGGGTGGCGAAGCCCCCCCCCGCCGCTGCCGTCCCCTCTCCCACATAGCCCCTGAAGCTCCGTCTCGCCGGCAGGACGATGGTGAACGCAGCCTTCACGGAGATCCGCGAGGCAGCCTTCGCCCACATCCCCTCGCTGCAGTTCCTGTAGGTCTCCTGCACCCGCCGCCGGGTATCCCGGTGCCCCCCTGCGCCCGCCGTGCCCCATCCCGGTGCTGATGCCTCCCCCTCCCCTCTTTTGGCAGCCTGCTCAACTCCAACAAGTTCACGCTGATCGGGGACAACGCCTTCGCCGGCCTCTCGCACCTCCAGTACCTGTGCGTGGGATGGGGATGGGGACGTGGCGATGGGGACGGCGTGGGGAGGGTGAGGGGTATCCACAGGGACCACGGGGGAGTCACGCCACCATCTCCTCCCGCCCCAGGTTCATCGAGAACAACGACATCCAGGCGCTCTCCAAGGCCACTTTCCGTGGGCTCAAGTCCCTGACCCACCTGTGAGTACCGGGGGGTCCTGCGTTCCCCGGGGACACCCGGGGTGGCTCTTGCCCTTTCATTGTGGCCAGGGCTCCTCTTTCCCCCCCTCCAGGTCCTTGGCCAACAACAACCTGCAGACGTTGCCCCGGGACCTCTTCAAGCCGTTGGACATCCTGAGTGACCTGTGAGGCTGCACCGTGTGGCACCGGGGACACCGGGCTGGGGAGAGGGTGACATCCCGCTGCTCGGGGTTGGGGCAGGGTGCTGTGCTCGCTTCAGGCTGGGTGCTGGGTGCTGGGGGTGACAACTGGGTGCTGGGGGTGACTGGGTGCCGGGGGTGACTGGGTGCCGTCCTCGGTAGGGACCTGCGGGGCAACACGCTGGCCTGCGACTGCAAGATCAAGTGGTTGGTGGAGTGGCTGGAGAGCACCAACACCACGGTCCCCGCCGTCTTCTGCAGCAGCCCCGGGCAGTTCGAGGGCCAGCGGATCCGGGACTTGGCGCCGGGTGACTTCCAGTGCATCACCACGGGTAAGGGACCGCGGCCGCCCATCACCCCCGCTCCCGGGTGCCCGGATCCTCACCGCCGCCTCTCCCCCCAGACTTCGTGGTGCACCAGGTCCTGCCCGTCCAGTCGGTGTCAGCTGAGCCCTTCACCTACGCCAGCGACCTGTACGTCGCCCTGGCACAGCCCGGCGCCAGCAGCTGCGCCATCCTCAAGTGGGACTACGTGGAGCGCAAGCTGCGGGACTTCGACCGCATCCCCGGTAAGGCAGGCGGGCTGGGGTCCTCTCCCTGCTCAGGACCCCCCATTTTGGGTGATCGGGGAAGGGGCACAGTCCCGGCGTGACGTGGTCCTGCCCGGCAGCTCACTCGGCGGTGCACTGCAAGCCCATCGTGGCGCAGGACCAGCTGTACGTGGTGGTGGCCCAGCTCTTCGGCGGCTCCTACATCTACCGCTGGGACACCGCCGTGGACAAGTTCATCAAGATCCAGGACATCGACAGCCAGAAGACCCGCAAGCCCAACGACATCGAGGCCTTCCAGATCGAAGGCGACTGGTACTTTGTCATCGCCGACAGCTCCAAGGCGGGCTCCACCAGCCTCTACCGCCTCAACCAGAACGGCTTCTACTCCCACCAAGCCCTCCACGCCTGGCACCGCGACACCGACGTGGAATATGTGGAGAACGACGGCAAACCCCGGCTCATCATCTCCAGCAGCTCCCAAGCCCCCGTCATCTACCAGTGGAACCGGGCGCAGAAGCAATTCGCGCCCCAGGGGGAGGTGGGGGAGATGCTGGACGTGCAGATGGTGAAGCACTTCAGGGTGAAGCGGGACCAGTTCCTCTGCCTCAGCCGCTACATCGGCGACTCCAAGGTGGTGCGATGGGAAGGGCAGCGCTTCATCGAGCTCCAGACGCTGCCGTCCCGCGGCTCCATGGTGATGCAGCCCTTCTCGGTGGAGCAGCGGCAGTACCTGGCCCTGGGCAGTGACTTCTCCTTCACCCACGTCTACCTGTGGGAAGAGGAGAAGCAGAAATTCGTCAAGTTTCAGGAGCTGTCGGTGCAGGCGCCGCGGGCTTTCCGCTACGTGCCGGCTGCTGACGTGCAGCTCCTCCTGGCTCCCAGCTTCAAAGCCAACACGCTGGTCTACCGGCACGTGGTGGTGGACCTCAGCCTCTAGCAAAGGAGGCAGAGCCCGGGCTGCCCGTGTAGCCCCGACACGGCTCTCGCCTCCCCCGAGAGCTGCCTGCTCCCACCCAAGGACACGCATGCGCCCACCAGCCCCTTCCTGCTGCCTGCAGCCCACTCTGCCCCGTGCTCACAGCCCGGTGCCAGCACCCCTCCCAGCCCCCCACCTTCACCCACCCCTCCCAGTGCCCCCCGGGGCAGCACTCAGCCCCCCGGCCCCGCTGCCGGGGGAAGCCACGGGCCTCAGTTTCCCCCTGGTACCCACAGCCACCCCATCCAGCAGCCCGTGGGATGCGGGCAGGAGGGTGGGACACCCCTTGTCCCACAGCCCAATGCCCTTGGGTGCCTGCTCTGCGGCACTGGCCAGTTTGGGGGGGCTAAGGGGGCACGGGTGCCTCTGCCTGCTTGGGAAATGGGCTGGAGGCTTGGGGCAGGGAGGTCTGGGGGCACGGGAGAGCGGGGGGGCAGGCAGGGATGTGCATAGGCAGGGCCAGACCTACAGGGCTGGATGGGATGCTCCCGGGACACTGGGGTGCTCCCAGGCTGATAGGATGCTCCAGGGTGGGTGGATTGCCAGAGGGGGATGGAATGCTTGAGGCCAGAGGGATGCTCTGAGGATTCAGATGGGATGCCCTGAGGAGGATGGGATGCTCAAGGTTAGATGGATGCTCCAAGGATGTGGATGGGATGTCTGAGGTGGATGGGATGCTCAAGGCCAGAGGGATGCTCTGAGGATTCAGATGGAATGCCCTGAGGAGGATGGGATGCTCAAGGCCAGAAGGATGCTCCCGGGTGGATGCAGATGGGATGCCCTGAAGAGGATGGGATGCTCGAGGCCAGTGGGATGCTCCAGGCTGGTGGGTTGCTGCCGAGGCGGTGCCACCACCCGCAGAAGCAGGGCTGGCCTGCTCCCGTCCCCCTCCGTGCATGTCCAGAGGCTCCCTCTGCCCGCGGCCCCCTGCGGTCCCGCTGCCGGGCAGGACCCAGCGTGCCAGCCGTGCCCGAGGTGTACGCGCCCGTCGAAACGCTCCCCACAATAAACACACTGTGACACCCCACCCTGCCTGCGTCTGCCCACGGCCGCCCTGCGTCCAGCCACGGCTGGCATCCCCCTGCCTGGGGGTCCCGCTCCAGCCGGGGATCCCGCTGCAGCCGGGGTCCCACTGCACAAGCCCCACTGAGCGCAGGAGGAGGGAACCCCTTATTTTAGGGTCCTCCAGGCCCTGCGCATGGCTTGCCTGCTCTGTTTTTGCCGCAGATGCCTCAGCCCATGGCTGGGAAGGGGAATCAGGAGGTGTTTCCCCAGGGAGGGGCGTCCCAGCTGGATCCCGAGCTGCACCCCGAGCTGCGCCAGCCCCCAGCAGCCGCCCGGCTGGTTTTCCAGGGGAGCGTTTCCCTGTCCCCCAAGGTATATAAATATGCATGCGAAAAACCACCAATTAAGCTCACAAATAAAGATCCTCTCAAAGGTAACAGGCACCTCCGGGGCACAGCCCGGCTTTTGGGAGCAGGGTTTGACCTCGGCGGCTACAGAGCCTGAACCCGGTTCCTTCCCCGGCGCGGCCCCGCAGCCGGATCTGGCACTGCCGTGGGTGCCACGTGTCTGGTGCCACAGCAGGGCATTGCCACGCTTCTCTGCCTCAGTTTCCCTGCGGGGAAAGGGCAGATTTTAAATCCGGGTGGGATGCAGAGGGAGCGGTGCAGAGGGATGCTGGCACCCCGACGGCGGCCGTGACTGGGATAGGGGAGCTGGGCTGCCCTGGACCACTGCTGGGGACGCACGGCCAAGGGGAAGGTAGCCCAGAGAGGCGATGCCGGGTCTACCAGAGAGGACTTTGAGCCCTGCTCTTGTTCCGGGAAGAAGCAGCAGCTTCTATTTTCTGCCCAGGGATCCACACCCGCCCGCAGAGCCCTGGCCCCGGTTCAGCGACACGCCTCGGCGGGTGCTTAAGGTTAAGCGCACATGTAAACCCAGGTGAGGAGCGCCAGGGAGGGGATTTTGCAGCAGCGGAGGGTAAACCCCGCTGAATCAACGCCTCGGGGTGATCGCCGGCACCTCTGACTGCCTCGGCATGACCCAGCGGCGCTCCCACCGCCGCCCAAACCCCCCCCTGGTTCCCGCAGCCCTTCCCTCCTGCACCCCCGGTATGGCAGTGGGGTGCTCGGCGCACCCCACGCTGCGCACGTAACCCCACCTGAGCATGACAAAAACACCCCCCTCCAAAACCAAAATGAAGTGCCCAGTATCACGCGAAGGGTTTTTCCCTCCCTTCCCTGCCCGTAAAAAAACCCAATAATGCAAACCCAACGATTTTCCCTCTCTACAGCTCTCTGAGGGGGGTCGGAGCGAGGTGGGGGTCGGTCTCTTCTCCCAAGGAAGAAGTTATAGGACAAGAGGAAACAGCCTCAAGGTGCACCAGGGGAGGTTTAGGATGGTTATTAGGAAAATTTTCTTCCTGAAAGAGCTATCAAACATTGGGACAGGCTGCTCAGCGACGTGGTGGAGTCCCATCCCTGGAGAGATTTAAAAATTGGGGAGACGTGGTGCTGAGGGACACGGTTTAGCGGTGGTTTGGGCAGTGTCAGGTTCATGTTTGGACTCGATGAGCTTAGAGGTCCCTTCCAACCTACGCAATCCTACGATTTTGGTGGTCAAGGACACAAAAATCCGCGATCCGCTTGTGGGGCGCGCCCCTTTTAAGAGCGGCCGTCATTGCCCTTTTAAGGACCGTCATTGCCCTTTTAAGGACCGCCGTCGCCCTTTTAAGAGCGGTGGGGCCCGCTGGGCTCCGGAGGGCGCATGCGCGGAACCGGTGGCTGCAACATTCAAGCCGTTCGTTACGTTCGCTGCCGCCGCCGTCGGGGGGGACCCGGGGAGGTGGAGGGGGGGGTCCGGATAAGGCGGATCCGCCGTCCCGGGACTGCCCGTTTAACGGGCAGCCCCCTCCCGGGAGTTCCTGTGCCGGTCCCGCTTTAGCGGAGCTGCCCCAGCGAGGGGAGCTGCTGGTGGGCGACCCGGGATGTGCTTGTAGGGGGAGCAACTAGCCCCCCGCCCCGTCGGAGATGGGCAAGTATCTCGGAGTCGCTGCTGGCCCCCTCTGCTCGTCCCGGGGGAGGGTGAGCTTGGCCTTGGATCCTCGCCACCCAGCCCCGCTTGCTTGCCTGGCTCCCACGCTGTGGCCAGCTGGGCTGGGTGGCTGGTGGCCAAGAGTGCCCCGTGGGGGGAGAGGGAGGTGTGGGCGCACCCACGGCCCCATCCCCCGGGTGGGGTTGATGTGAGTGGGGGGTGGAGACGAAGAGCAGGAGGGATGCCACGCTGCAGGCAGGCCACTTCCCTGCCCGTGGCCCGCAGCCTGAGCCACCGGGCCACCAAGTGGGTGTGCGGGGTGGCCCCTCGCCCACAGGCAGCGGGCAGGTTGGTACTCGGCATCGCTCCGGCAGGGCTGATCCATCCCTCGGAGGGAACCGAGCCTGCGCCGTGCCTCCCGCTGCCGCCGCCTCGACAGGTCGGGCCGGTCCCCGCGAAGGTGGGCGAGTTGGTGGCAGCGACGCCGTGATCGCAGTCCCTGGTTTTTATTGCCCCCACACCCCCCCTCCCCGGCGGATTCGGGGCCGGCATGACGCTGGAGGGGCTCAAGGCCAAACTGCGGCGTTGGGGCAAGCAGCTCTGCTACTCCACGGTGCTGCTGCTCTACGCGGGGTGGCCCGCCTGCCTCACCCCCCCTCTCCGTTACAGGCTGGTTTTTGGGATGCTGTACCCCGCTTACGCTTCCTACAAGGCCGTGAAGACCAAAAACATCCGGGAATACGTGAGTAGGGTGTCCGGGCTACTCTTTTCCCGGCGTTCCAGCCCCGGGCTGACAGGCTCACCCGCTCCCCGCAGGTCCGTTGGATGATGTACTGGATCGTCTTTGCGCTCTTCATGGCCACGGAGACCTTCACCGACCTGTTCATCTCCTGGTGAGGCTGGGCTGTGGGTCTGCTGGGGTCCCCGTGCCCTGGGGAGGGGGGAGGAAAGGGCAGCCCCCCCCTGCCTGCACAGAGAGGGGCACGGGCTGCCCCACTGCGATGGGATGGGATGGGGGGACCCCACCCCACTGCAATGGGCAGGTGTCCCCCCATCCCATCCCATCGCAGTGGGGCAGACCCCCCTGTCCCACCTGCACAGTGGGACAGGGTCCCCCGTAGCCCCCCCCATCCCATTGCAGTGGGGCAGACCCCCCTGTCCCACCTGTGCAGTGAGGCAGGGTCCCCCCGAAGTCCCCCCATCCCATTGCAGTGGGGCAGATCCCCCCCACCCCCCAATCCCACTGTCTCATGGGTGAGAGGCACCGTCCCTCGTGCAAAGGAGCAGGATGTGTCCTTGGGGGTGAGCAGATGCTGGAGGGGGTCCATCTTCTCCTCCACCTTCTCCGGCAGGTTTCCCTTCTACTACGAGATTAAAATGGCCTTCGTCGTGTGGCTGCTCTCCCCCTACACCCGGGGGGCCAGTCTGCTCTACCGCAAATTCGTGCACCCCACGTTGTCCCGCAAGGAGAAGGTAAGAGCTGCCTGGCTCCGGTGGGGGGGGTCCCCATGTGGCCCTCGCTTTGCGGGGGGGCTCAGCCCTCCGAGGACCCCGTGCTGCGCGGCACCGGGTTGGTGATGCCCCGGGATGTGGTGCTGTGCGCCGCTCAGCACCACCGTGGTTGTTCCCGGCAGGAGATCGATGCGTACATCATCCAGGCCAGGGAGCGCAGCTACGAGACGATGGTGCGCTTCGGCAAGAGGGGCCTCAACATAGCAGCCACCGCCGCGGTCCAGGCGGCCACCAAGGTACCGGGAACGGGGGTGGGCTCCTCCGCTTCCCTGAGGATGCTTCACCCCCAGGGAACCCGGGAGAAAACTCCCACCCCGGCGTGGGTGGCGGAAGAAGGGGTCTCTGGGTGCAGAGCGCTGCCCGGTGGGGTTGCATCGCCCTGGCCCGAAATTCGGGTGCCCCGGCGCTTTGGGGTTTGCGCTGTGGGGCTGAATTCCGTCCTTTCGGTCTCCTCCGCAGAGCCAGGGCGTGCTGGCGGGGCGGCTCCGCAGCTTCAGCATGCAGGACCTGCGCTCCATCCCCGACGAAGCCCCCGTGCACTACCGGGACCCCCTCTACCTGGAGGAGCAGGAGAGCCGCAGGCAGCTACTGGGTGAGCTGGGGGGATCACAACGTTGGGGGGGCTCAAACGAGGTCTGTGGGGGGGTGGGCTGTGCCGGGAGCTGTCGTGTGTCCCCTTCCCTGTCCCCAGCCTACGGTGCATCCTTGCCCTTGGCCGGCCGGCAGTACGAGAGCGAGACGGAGGATGAGGAGCTCTGGTCGGACTCGCAGGTCTCCCCCAAACCTTCGCCCCGCGGACGGGACTCCAAACCCCTCTCCCGCAGCCAGAGCCTGCGCGCAGCGAGGAAGACTGCGCCGGGAAAAGAGGTACCGTGAGTGTGTGGGTGTTGGGGGGGGGATAAATGCGATGGAGCGGGGCTGGGGACAGGGGGATGTGACCCATCCCTCTCTCCCTGCCCAGGGCTCTTCCCGGCTCTTGCGCAGCCGCGTCAGGAAGAAGGCGGCTCCCCCGGAGCAGGACAGCTAATGACGCCGGCAAAACCCTCTGCCACAAGTCTTAACACGAGTTTGCTGCTGCAGCACCGGGAGGGAACCACGGTTCGTGCATCCCCGGCCCTGGGGAGGGGGTTTTCTCCCTCTTTCCCCCCCCCTGCATTACACTGTAAATACCTTCTCTGACCTCTGCGCCTGCCCGGCTGCACTGTGCACCTCCCGGCTGTCCCACGGAGGGGTGGGCAGCTCGGCACCCCCCCTCCCCACGCTGCTCCCGGCCGTGCCCCCTCCCAGACCCCACTGCTGCAGGTCAGCACCTCTACCGTGGGTTCTGTCCCCCCCCATCCTTCTCCTACTGCCGTGATGCCTTAACTCCCCACATCCCCCCCCCTCCCCTGGGAGCCAGCGAGGGGACGTGCCTTGTCCCATCTGTCCTCTGAAGCCAAAGACACAGCCCCTGGCCAGGGGGCTTCCCTCCCCCCATTCCCACCAGCTATGGGCTGACACCCCCATACTTGAAACCGGGGCACCGGTGCCCGACCGTGCCCTGTATGGCACCACGCGGCTTTTAATGTTCTCCCCTTCCAGATGGGGGCATTTTTTTTTTTTTTTACATGGAAAAATAAATGTCACTTCAGACTTTCAGAAACAGGAGTCGTCCCCTTCGCCCCTGCCGAGAGCTGGGGGCTGCGTGGGACCCTCCGGGACTGTGTGGGGCTGTGTGGGGGGGTGGTAGTGCTTGGTGTCCCGTGGGGCAGAGCAGGGCTGAGGGTGCAGAGGTGGGCATTGGGGTGCAGGGATGCATCCCAGCCCCCTCCTTGCAGTAGCCGCGTCCCCCACAGCGTGGCAGCAGCAGCCGTGTCCCCGCTGGGACACCCAGGTCCCCCCGGCAGGCAGCCAGGGCTGCAGGCAGATGTCCCCGTCCCGGCCACCAGCCCCGGTTTGTCCTGGCGGTCCCGGCCATGGGCAGCTTCCCTCTCCCTGCTGGGGCTCCCCCATCTCAACCTGGGGGGTCTCGGCTCCCTTTGCTCCTTCCCTCGGGGACTTGTCCCCTGTCCCGGTGGAGGACGTGGGGCACAAAGCCTCTGTGGGGCGGGCACAAGGTGACAATGTCACTCGTGTTGCCTCTCCCCTCCCTTGTGCCCCCGGGAGCCCTCCTGTCCCCCAGTGCCCTCCTCTCTGGCATCAATCCCCTCGCTCCCAATCCTTCCTGCCCTCACCCCTCGGGCCAGCTTTTATTTTTAGCCCCTGGCTGCTTTCTGCCTTTTTGGGGGGGTCTTCCCAGGGCAGGGAGAGCGTCTGCCCCTGCCTGCAGCCCCCCTCCCAGGGGACGCAGCCGTCCCTGTCCCTGTTCCCCCCCCCATGCAGCCTGGCAGGGGGGTGTCCGGGGGCAAGCAGGGGTGTTGGAGCAGATTAGGTGGAGGTGGCTGGATTAGCCCTGTAAAACTGTCTCAGAGACGATTACTTAAAGCAGCGGAGAAGGAAGGCTGGGTGGGGACAGCGCAAGGGCCAGGGGGCTGCCCGTAATCCCCCCCAAAGCCGCTTAAGGAGCGCGGTTCCTCCAAGGATACAGCTCTGGGAGGCTGTTGGGGCTGCCTGCCCGCCCTGGGTACCGGGGCTGGGATGCTGAGCTGGGCGGTGGGCTTCCCCCAGGATGGGGCACCGCAGCCCCCCCAGGGCTGGCTGGGAGGGGGCTGGGGGGGGCATGCTGCCAGGGAGATGGCAGCAGCATAGAATCACAGAGTGGTCTGGATTGGAAGGGACCTTAAAGACCATCCAGTGCCACCCCCTGCCCTGGGCAGGGACACCTCCCACCAGCCCAGGTTGCTCCAAGCCCCGTCCAACCTGGCCTTGAACACCTCCAGGGATGGGGCAGCCACAGCTTCTCGGGGCAACCTGCGCCAGGGGCTCACCACCCTCACAGGGAAAAACATCTTCCTAATATCCCATCTAAATCTCCCCTCTTCCAGTTTGAAGCCATTCCCCCCTCATCCTATCACTCCATGCCCTTGTAAAAAGTCCCTCCCCAGCTCTCCTGGAGCCCCTTTAGGCACTGGAAGGGGCTCTGAGGTCTCCGCGGAGCCTTCTCTTCTCCAGGCTGAACCCCCCCAACTCTCCCAGCCTGTCCTCCCAGCAGAGGGGCTCCAGCCCTCGCAGCATCTCCGGGGCCTCCTCTGGCCCCGCTCCAACAGCTCCGTGTCCTTCTGCTGTGGGGACCCCCCGAGCTGGAGGCAGCACTGCAGGGGGGTCTCCCCAGAGCAGAGGGGCACAATCCCCCCCTCGCCCTGCTGGCCACGCTGCTGGGGATGCAGCCCGGGATGCCGGGGGCTCGCTGGGCTGCGATCACACATTGCTGGCTCATGGGGAGCTTCTCACCCACCAACACCCCCAGGTCCTCCTCCTCAGGGCTGCTCTCCACCCATTCTCCACCCAGCCTGGAGTTGTGCTGGGGATCGCCCCGACCCACGTGCAGGACATTGCACTTGGCCACGCATCAGATCCTGAGCATCACCGGTCCCCAGGATGGAAGGTGAGTGGGGAGCGCTGCATTTCTCAGCGTGGGGAAACTGAGGCACGAGCACCGGCGACTTCTAAGACGGAGCTGGGAAGGGAGCCGGGAGTCCTGGCGCCCGACTCCTGTTTTGGCAAGAGCCCTGCGTATTCCCCCCCAGGGAGAGAAACCCAAGGAGGGGACAAAAGCTGCCTGGGGGTGGTGCAGCCCGTCCCCCCCCTACCCTGCCGGGGCTGAGGCAGCCCCCTCCGGTGCCAGCGCTGATCCCAGCTGTGTCAGCTCGCGGGTCCGTGCCAGGCTGCAGTCAGCAAAGCCGTAATCTCCCTCGCCTGGCAGCGCCCCAGCCCAGCAATTACGTGGCTGACCTGAGCTGAGCTCACCCGGCCGTGGCCGTGGTCCCCCACCTCCCCCGGGGAAGGGGTGCGGGGCTACGCTGGCAATTAGGGGGGGGGGGGGGCTGAGTCCCGGCTGGCACCGCTGCCCCCCTGACAT
>VUYV01000083.1:1464870-1479502 GCA_008711295.1 Anarhynchus alexandrinus | reverse complement strand
CCCCCCCCCCCACTCCCCCTTCCCTGCACCGCCAGCCGCCTGTCCCCCCCCGGGGACCTGTCTGTCCCCAGCCAGCCCCGTTCGCAGCCTGGCCCTGCCTTGCGCTGGCACCGAGGACGATTCCGCCTCCGTGTCCCAGGGCAGGAGCCACGTCCCCACCGTCACACTGGTGCCTGGCGATTTTAGGGACCACTCTTGGGAAGGGAGGGGGGCGCTGGGCTCTGAGGACCACGCAGCATCGCCGGCCACCAAGGGAAACTGAGGCAGCGAGCGGGGCAGGGGGCTGCCCGTCCTTCGTGACTCTCTTTTTTTTTTTGTCCCCCGTGCCCAGGAGCCGTGCTGCCACATCCCCTTGCCCGGTGCCAGCCTTACCCATGGCCACGGCTGGCCGGTGGCGGCGGTGGCGGCGGCGGGGGCAGAAGAGGGGCCCGGGCTGAGGGCAGGAGACCCCGACTGCTCCCCAGGTAGGTGCTGTCGGGACCGGGGTGAGCGGGCAGCAGGCAGCTGCCTGCCCTGCCTCTTCGGCGTGCAGGTGGCAGAGGGCTGCCCGTGTCCCTGGCTGCCATCCTAAGCCTTTGGCCCCGGGGGTGAGCTTTTAATTACATCAAGGTATTTGAAGCCGGTTGCTGGCGCTGGGCTGGGTAAACAGGAGTCCTGGGTGAGTTGAGGAGGGGGGGGGGGGGGGTGGTGGGGGTGGCACAGGACGGGCACTGTGCCCCCGCACTGGGGCTCGCCGGGACGGCTCGTCCTGCCTGTCCTCCCCCGGGGATGGGAAGGAGGGATGCGGGGAAGGGAGCATCCAGCACCATCCGCCACCGGGTCCTCGCGTTCCCCCGCAGCATCCCCCAGAGCATCCCCCCGCGTCGTGCCGGGGTGGGGGGGAGGGCCTGGCGCGCAGCCAGCGCGAGGGACACCCCGGCAAAGGTGGGTTGGCAGCCGCGACGTCCCCCCGGGTCCCCTCTCTCCACGGCCGGTCCCTCCTGATGGGGACAAGCTGCTTTACCACCTCCATCTCCTCGCCCCATCCCAGCCTTCACCTTGAGGACGCGCATCACCCGAAAGCTGCCCCGGCACGGGGTGACCCGCGCTGCCCTCCCCTTTTGGAGGGGGTTTTAGGAAGGGCAGGGGGTATCGGGGTGCAGCCCCCAGGCTGGGGGAAGCCGTTCCTCTCTCTCCCCAGGGACGAAGCGAGCGGGATTAGCGATGCTTACTCACCTCCCCAGGGGAAAAGCGGGAGATTAGGGGCCGGGAGCGGCGTCCGACCCTGCGGCGGGGCCGTACCGGCGAAGGCGGCTGCCCAGGCCACGCCGTACCGGCAGCCAGGGCTGGAGGGGAGCGCAGGCTGCCAGAGCAGTTGGGCTGTGGCCCTAATTCCCAGAAAGCTGCTCGTGTGGGAGTGAGTGTCCTCCCGTGCCCTCCGCTCCGCCGCAGCCTCCAGACTCCTGAAGGTTTGACGTGGGTTTTTTTTTTCCTTTTTTTTTTTTTCCTTTTTTTTTNCACGGGGTGCAGATTAGCGAAAGCTCTCGCTGCCATCATCGCTCCCGGTGCTGGGCAAAAAGAGGCGGGGGGGGGAACGGGGTTGCCTTCCTCTGCCTGTGCTCTCATCTTCCTCACCTGCGCCACGGTGGAGGCAGGTAGGTGCGTGCCGGGCTCGGTGTTGGGAGGAGGAGGAAGGAGGAGGAGGAGGAGGAGGAGGAGGAGGAGGAAGAGGAAGAAGGGCTCTGTGGATGCAGAAGGAGCTGGAGGGGGGTCTGGGCAAGCGAGAGAGGGGGCATGTCGAGACTGTTGTGCATGAGAAAAGGCTGGATTTCAGGCTGCTTTCCCGGCTGGAGGTGGCTTGTGGGTCCGGGGGCTGCGGAGCCCTTTTCCAGGGTGCCTGGAACCGGTCTGGGGGGTGCAGGGGACGTGGGCACCAAGGTAGGGCTGGCAGGAGGGCCAGCACCGAGCAGGGCTGTTGGGGGACCACTGAGCCTTTTGCACCAGGACCCCCATCTGTCCCCCTTCCCAGTGCTGGAGCATCCCTGGAGCCCCCTGCCCCGCACGGCCGTGTGCCCCACTGTGGTCCCAGGGGACACCGTGGGGGGACAGTGTCCCCCCACCCTGCGTCCTCGCAACGTCTTTCCCCATTCTTCGGCGTCGAGCAGGGCAGGGATGCCAAGGTTTCTAATTTGGGAGCTTCCGGCCTCCCGCAGCGTCTTTCTGGCCAGCGTTTGGCTCGTGGGTGTTCGCAGTCCCTCCGATTTAAGGGGAAAAAAAGGGAGATTGGAGCTCTGGGGCCGGCTGTGCCAAGCCACCAAGGCAGAGTGTCCGTCACCCCCCCTCCCGGAGGGGGTTTCTCTCCCAGCAAAGCCTGAGCTCGCAGAACTCAAGCCCAGCCCGGACCCCCACCCCTAAATTTCCCTGGGGGACCCTCCGTGGGTGGTGCCGGGACAGGCAGGGAGCCAGGGGGACCCCGGCCAGGCAGGGAGCGAGGGGGACCCCGGCCGGAGCCGCTGTGCCAAGGGAGGCAGGCACGGAGCCCGCTCCTGGGGACGGGGCAGGCTGGTAGCCAAATCCCAGAAGAGCTTGCCGGCTGCGCTGGCCCCGGGGAGGCTTCGCCATGGCCTCGGGTTCCTCGGCACAGGAGGAGCAGCACCACCACGGCCGGGAGCCGAGGGCAGCCGGGACAGCGGGGTATGGGGAGGGGGCAGCACCCAGAGATGCTGCCCCGGTGCAGTGTGGGAAATTCCCTCCTGTCCCTCGCAGCATCCCCCCAGCTCCTTGCTCTTTGCTCTGCCCCAGCAAGGGCTGCTCGTGGGTCCTCCGTGGGGCTCGCCAGCATCGCCGGGGTGGCGCGTCCGTCCCTCTCCCCGCCTAACCCCTTCTCTGTCGCTCTCTTGGCGCCGCCGCGGTGGTCCCGCTTGCCCCAGGCATCCGCTGACCCATCCGGCCGTGCCACGATGCTGCAGACCCTTCCCAGGGTCCATCCTGGCTGCCAGCTCCCCCCTTTCCCCCCCCCAGCCCTGCTGGAGCCATCATCCCCGGGGAGCGGCGGGAGGGAACGGGAATGGAGTTTGTCTTTCAGCACCTTCTCATCGCAGGAAGGCGCGGGCTCGCCTACGCCCCGAGCCCNCCACTCCGGAGGTGGGATGGGGGCTGGGGGATGCCCTACTGGCGTTGCCAAGGGACCCTGGTGGCACCCGGCGCCCCGAGCCACGGCAGCAAGGGTTAAGCGTGGCTCCTCGCTTCCCAGCGGGGCCAGACCGCACGGCAGCTGCTGAGCTGTAACGAAGCCCGTGGTCTGATGTTAATCACGCTGCTCGGCTCACGCGGGCCGTGGCCTGCCTTCACCCCGTCGCCCCGTGCCCCCGGCCCCGCCAGCCCCCCGGGTGCCGCGTTGCGCCGCGCCGTGCCGAGCCGTGCCGGGGGAGGCTGTGCGGAGCGGCTGCGGTTTACGTAAGGCGTGCGAGCTGTGCGCAGCGTGTCCCTGGGACACACGCACGTTATATAAACCCGCTGGCACCCGTCGTGTGTGTGTGTGTCCCCCACTGGGTCCTTCTCTGGGAACCCCGAAATGGGGCACCCACCTGGGGGGGATGCGCACCCGGCTGGAGCATCACCCCCCACCGTGGGAGTGGGCACGGGGGTGGTGGGATTTGGTGGGTTTGGGGTCAGTGTGTCTTGCTGCTGGGAGGTACCGGTGCTGGGGGTGTGCATGGTGGGGGGGATGATGCTGGGTGAGCACTGGGAGGGTTTGAGTGGTCCCAGGTAGTCCTGAGCCCTCGGAGGGGTGGCAGCGTGGGGATGCTGTCGTAGCAGCGTGGGGATGCTGTCGTAGCAGCTTCGTGCTCTGTGTTAGCCCCTCGGCACCCCTTGGATCGCACCCTGCCTTTCCCACCCGGCTGCCGCGGGCTCTGCAGCCCGGAGAGGAGGCAGAGGAGCTCTGCCTTCATCCCAGGCAGCCGGAGGAGGGATGGCGGCAGAGGGACGAGGCTCAGCTGCAACACAGGGCAGCCCTGGACTGTTGCATGGGCAAAGCGGCAGCGCAGGTTGAGCCCAGATCCTCACTTTTCGGACAAAACTGAAGGGGTGGTCGTGCTCCGTGCCAGGCGTGCCACCTCCAGCCCCCCCCACCACCCCCCCCAGCACCGGCACTGGGGCGCTTGGCCCATCCCGGTGTTTCTCCCATTCCAGTTTCGCCCGGAGCGGGCGGCCGGCGTCTTTCATCGGCGACAGGGCGGCTCGACCGCGTTTGCCGAACAAAGGGCGCTTTCTTCGCGCGGGGCAGAGGCACACCTGCCTGCCTTGGCACGGCCGCCGCTGCCTGCGCCGGTACCCCCGGGGCTGGGCGGCACCGCCGGCACCGTGCCGGTTCCCGGGCATCGGCAACCCCAGCGCCCCTCCTTGCCCGCCCAGTCGCTGCGGGAGCCGGCGGAGGCTGCACGCTCGCCGGGAGCAGAGCCGCCGCCGCCGCCGCCACGTCCTGCCGTCGCTCGCCCCAAGATGCTCAAGGCTGCCTAGAGCCGGGGGGAGGTCCCGCTCGCCGTCGCCGCCGCTCCCCTGTCCCTCGCCCCCCTGCCCAGCACGCCGGCAGCCCCCCTCCCCGCTCGTAGGACGATAGGCAGGAGGAGCACGGAGCCCCTTAGGCCAATGGATCAAAAACTCCAGCTCCAGCACTCGGAGAAGAACGTCCCCAGGGCCACCCAGGCGGCTTTCTGCCTCCTCCAGATCCCGGAACCGGACCCCTTCAGCCTGTGGGTTTAGGTGCTCCCGACCCTCCGGCTTCATCTCTCCGGGACCCGGTGCCACCGGCGGAGACGCCTGCTTGTCCTCGCCGCCGCAGGAGAGGCGGCGGGGTCCCCCATGGACCCTCCAGGTAGCTGGCTGTGCTGTGGGACGGCGGGGATGCTCGCTGAGCTGCGGGACCCCTTTATGGTGCTCTGGTTGGGATGAAGGGCAGGGGACAATGGCGGCATTAGGGTACCGGGTGGGAGCTGTGCCAGGAGCATCTTCCCGCTGTGGGGCTGGATGGGAGAACCCGGCTGTGTCCCGTGACCCGGAGGGATGGGGTGGGTATGCTCAGGGTGTCCCTGCTTGGGCACGGGGCATCCGAGCGGGGGCTTGGGCAGCAGCGTGGGAACGGGGACTTTGACCTCCCCTGGGACGGGGAGGTGACGGGGACAGGCGGCTCTGGGGACACACACTCCAGTCCCCATCCCTTTTCCCGGCACAGCCGCCTGCCCGGCCATCGGGGCAGCTCTGTCCTACCCCGCAGTAGGGTTTGGAGCTGAGTGTCCCCCTCTGCCTGTCCCCCTCTGCCTGTCCCCCTCTGCCTGTCCCCCCTCGGTGTCTCCGGCTGCTGGGGGACAGAGGGGGTGGCATTTACTCCTCCGGGAAGGGATGCGATCGCCGACTGGCTCCGAACGCCGCGTCTGCGTGTGGCCTGGGTCCCGGAGGAGTGTTAATCCAGCAAATCTCCCCAGGCATTTCTACCTGGGGGGAGGAGGGGGGGGGGGGTTCCCCCCCCCCCCCCCCCCCCCCATCGCTTGCAAACCCTCCTGGGAAGCGCGGTACAGCCCAGCCCTGGCCGGAGGCGAATACCTGCGCGGGGCAAGGCTTCCCCACGCTGGGTGCCAGCGGCCGGGCGCGGGGCCAGGCTGGGTGCGGAGGGACGGGTGGGCGCGAGGTGCATCCCCGCCGCCAGCCCCGCCGGGCTGGGCGCAGGAGGGACATGGGGACAGGGTGGAGGGACCCCCTCTCTCGCCGGGTCGTGCATCCCACCGCATGCCAACGGGCACGGGAGCCTGGGATCCCCTCGCCGTACCGGGGAGGCTCTCATCCACCGTAGGAGGATGGAGCAGGGGGGGTTGAAAGCACCTCCCCCCCCTCAAGCACCAACCCCCACCATCCCCGTGCCTCAGTTTCCCCCAATTCCAACCCATTCACAGCTGCCCTGGCAGGGTTCGGCGCGGTGCGGTGTGCCCCACTGATGCCCTGCTCCATGCCCACAGGGTCCGGCCAGCCCGGGACGGCGCTGAGCACCACATGAGCGGCAGAGCGATATGGCCAGCGAGACGAGGATGGGGGAGACCCCGCCACGGTGGAGGAGAACCCAGGAGGCAGCGCAGGACGCCCGGGGGATGGAGAGCAGCGGGGTGGTCTTGTCCCGGAGCACCGCCGCCGAGCTGGGACTCCCGGGCTACCAGGAGCCCAGCAAGCTGAGCTACGGCACTGAGAAGGGGTGTCCCTGGAGGGGCTCCGAGGGATGCTTGGGGCCGGGTCGGGACCTCGCCGGTGGCCGGCTGGGTTGCCCCTACCCACCGGCCCCACCGTGCCTGCGGGACGCCCTGTGCCGCCCCAAGGATGGAGCCGAGCTCTCGCCGCTGCTGCCGCCCAGGAACGGGCAACCCAAGGCGGGCTGGGCTGAGCCCTGCAAGGACCACGCGGGGCCACGGTGGGCTGAGGCCGTGCTAGCCCCACTAGCCCTCTACAGCCACGCGTACCACCGCTACCCCCTGCCCTTCCCGGGGCTGGAGAGCCAGCGCCCCGGCACTGCCGGCAAGCCCCGCGCCGCTGCGGGGGACACGGCCGGTGACCCCCCGGCTTTCCGCCACTGCCCCTTCCTCGTGGAGGCCAAGCACAGCCCCTTCCTCCTGTCCTCGCTGCTGCCCACCGGACCCCCGGCTGACCCCCCGTTCGGCGGCGGGGGGGCGGAGGGACCAGGAACGATGGGCGATGGGCGCTTCACCGGCATGGATTGGCGCCTGGGCTCCTATGTGCCCGCTTGGGGTCAGCCCCTCTATTTGGGGGTCCCGCCGAGGTGCAAGGTGGCTCCGGCCCCCTTCGAGGACTGCTCCAGCTCAGGGAACAAGGTATGGAATCCCGGGATGGCCGCGTCGGCGCCTGGCTCTGATGGTGGCTCCCACGGTGTGGATGCGGAACGGGGATGCTCGGGGGTCGGCTGCCCCCCTGCACCGCGGCTCCCCTGGGTGACAGCGGGCTCCAGCCTCAGCTGAACCCGGCCGGGAGCGGCGGGTTGCGAAAGGCGACGCTGGCACCCGCACCCAGGGCAGGGCACGGATGCACCGGGCATGGGTGACCCCCCCCTCCGCGAGAGGGATGCAGCCCCTCTCTCACTCCTACAGCTTGGCAGGATGGGGGTCCCAGACTCCCCCTCCCCCTGCCCTGAGGGATGGGGCAATGCACCCATGGCGGGGGGGTGGGGGGAATGATGCTCTCCTCCTCAGGGCGGCTCCTCCCGGAGTGATGCAAACCCCCCCCCCCCCCCGGGGCTGAGTCACTCACGGGCGGCGGGAGCTGCGGCACGGAGGCGGCGGGAGGCAGAGCCGCCAGCCCGTGGGTGCGCCCGTCGCGCCCCGCGCCGCTGCGGCTCCCCATTCCTTTCCCACGCGAGCAGGGGCAATGCGGGCACCCCACGGGCTCGGCCACCCGGGGCTGGAAAGCACCGGGCAGCTGCCCAGCTCGGGAGGGGGGAAGAGAGGGGGGGCGGGGGGGGAACTGAGGCAGGGCCACGGGATGCTCCCCGTCACCGCCTCCCAGTGATGCGGGTGATGGAGGCAGGGATGGGGACCCACATTTGGGGTGACACCAGCCTTGACAGCCTCTCTGCTCCCCTCCAGGAGTTTTACCTGAAGAAAGAACCCGGCTTCCACCCCCCGGCCAAGGACCAAGCGCCATCGCAGCTGCTGGGCAAGGGTCAGGCGGGGCAGGACGGAGATGGGGAAGGGGAACCGGTGGTGCCGGAGCTGCCGGGAGCCCCGTGGAGGGATGGCCGAGCCGGGGGCAGCTCGGCGGTGCCCACTCCCCATGCCCGCACGCCTCCCCCCAACGCCAGCCAGCCCCTCTTCCTCCTGAAGCCCGGCACGGCGGGGGGCTGCGGGGGCCCCTGGGTGGGCACACGGACCCACGCCACCGATTTCCCCCCGGAGCCAGGGTCAGGCCATTCCTCTGAACCCAAAGATGAGCGCCTGGAGTACCAAAGCCTCGGAGTACCGGGGGAGCCCGACCCATCGCCCCCGCTCATGGACGGGCTCTACCCTCCGGCCGTTGCCAAGCCAGAGCAGCCCCCGGCTTGCCTCTGCGCCGCGCCGGGCTGCGATGGGTGCCCAGGGGTGGGCTGCGGGGTGCTCGGCCCCTTTGAGCCCAACCTGGGCATCCCCGGGGGCCGTTTCCCGTGCCCACCCAGCAACCACACCAAGCTGAAGAAGACCTGGCTGACGCGGCACTCGGAGCAGTCGTTGCCGCGCTGCAAGGCTCCCCGGTGGGACGGTGGCCCCGAGGTGGCCGGTGAGGGCAAGCGCTCGGCCAAGCGCCCGCACGGCACCACCGATGGACCCCGCGCTGCCGGCGAGGGCGCCGGGGCTGCCAAACGGGGGGCGAAGGCCACCGTGGCCGTGGCATGCCCGGGTGATGGCTCGGAGAGCGGAGGGGACCCGGAGGAGAGGAGGATGGAGCTGGGAGAGGGAGGTAAGTTGGGGAGGTGCACGGTGGGTCCAGGGAAAGGGCGGTGGCAGCACCAGATCTCCGGGGAAGTTTTGCATCCCAGTTCCCGGCGCCCACAAACACGAGCCGCCAACACGTGAGGGCTGGGAAACCTGCTGCGCTTGGGTTTTTCCCGGCACGGCTGGGTCTGGCAGCGACTCCCAGGGCGGGGATTTATAGGATTGCCCCTTTGGGGCAGCGCAGCATCCTCGGCTGTGGTGTCCGGGTGGGTGGCGAGCACCGTCGCTGGGTCGGAGCTCTCAGGGGAGGTACTGGCGTCTCAGCCCTGACCTCTGCAGATCTCCAGCCCTACTTTCCAGCCCTACTTTCTGGCCCAGTTTCCAGCCCCCGCTGCCGCGTGCCAGTCCCTCTCGGCTGGTGCGTCCCCATGAACGGTGTCCCAAAGCACCTCCCGTCTCCCCCAGACCCACCGAGCCGCGCTGACCCGGAGCTGCAGGACCCGTGGTGCCTGCAGAGCGTGCCCTGCACCACCCTGCCCGAGAGCATCCCGCGGTGCTGTGCCTGCGCTGCTCGGGCTGCGGGGAACCCCGAGGGCGAGGAAGAGGAGGAGGAGGATCCCCCCGAGAGCACTTGCAGGCTGCTGCGATTCCGCAGGTGAGCCCGGGGCTCCTGGGGAGCTCACAGCCCTGCCCAGGATGGGGGGGACTCCCAGCAGCCCATGATGGGATGCATGGAGCATCCCCTCCCATCACCTCGCTTTGGAGCATCCTCTCCCATCATCCTGCTTTAGAGCATCCCCTCCTGTCACCCTGCTTTTGAGCATCCTCTCTCGTCACCCTACTTTAGAGCATCCCCTCCTGTCACCCCACTTTTGGGAATCCTCTCTCATTACCCCACTTTAGAGCATCCCCTCCTGTCACCCACTTTTGGGCATCCTCTCTCATCACCTCACTTTAGAGCATCCCCCTCCTGTCACCCCCCTTTAGAGCATCCCCTCCTGTCACCCCACTTTTGGGCATCCCCTCCTGTCACCCCACTTTTGGGCATCCTCTCTCATCACCTCACTTTAGAGCATCCCCATCCTATCACCCCACGTCAGAACATCCCCTTCCCGTCCCCTCTCTCCTGCAGGTTTGCCTTTGGGGACGGCGGGGAGCTGAGCATCGATGGCTTCTGCACCCTGGGGGAGGCGGATGGGGAGATGACGCTGCGGCTGGAGGCGGCCGGCCCCGAGCGAGGGAGCAGGAGCGCGGGCAGCAGCCTCTGCCTGGCCAAGTACCTGCTGGGGGTCCTGGGGGACCCCTTCTGCGAGGCCGTCCGCAGGGACAGGGACGCGTGGTCGGGAGCCCCCGGCGGGCCCGAGGGTAAGCGGGGACCGGGGCAGAGGGGGACACTGGGGGCATTGGGGAGGCTGAGGGCTGTGTTTCCCGCAGGGGTGACGGCCTGGAGGCGGGGGGAAGGAGCCCCCCGGCTCTGCGACGCCTGCCAGCGCGGCTTCTTCAACTCCCACTGGAGCTGCGCCAGATGTGGCTTCCAGCTGTGCCCTGACTGCCACCGCTGCAGGCAGGAGGCTGATGACCACGGTATGGGGACGGGGAACGGGGACTGGAGGGCTTGCAAAGGGGGTGTCAGCCCCGTGGGAGGGGGCTTGGTGGGGACGAACGCACCCTCTCTCTGATGCAGAGGGTCCGGCGCGGCCGCCTGAGTGCATCCCTGGGCAAGACCACCACGTCACATCCCTCGTCCCCACGCAGTTTGTCCCCACCCGCGGTGAGTGTCCCCCCCCAACCTCGGGACACCCCCCACTGCCCACCACCTGGGGCTGATCCGCCTGTCCCCATCTGTCCCCAGTCCTGACCCGGCTCTGGAAGATGCTACACGAGGTCCGGGCCAAATTTGGCATCGAGTCGCACTGTCCCTGCGGGGAGGGGGAAGCGGAGCAGAACCCGACGGAGCCCCCGGGGAGCAGCCAGGTATGTGGGGGGGCACGGTTGGGGATAAGACGGGGTGCAGGTGCACCCCAACCCCTGCAAAAGGATGCCTGGGGTGGGGGTCGTGCGTGATGCTGGGGAGGGGACCAGCCCTGGGGATGGGAGACGGGGGTCCCCTGCGGATGCTCACATGGACCGGGGTGTTTTCAGGAGCTGCCGGGGGCTGCGGTGCCCACCCTCCTGCCCAGCGGCCACGGCCAAACCGACACCTCCCGCACCATCAAGGAAGGTAGGGCCGGCTGTGGCCCCCCCCGCTGTGGGGACAGCCCCGCTCCNCCGGGGGGGGGGCACGGGGATGCTGCATCGCATCCCCTACAGGGTGCTGTGTAGGGGGGGGGGCGAGAGGCGGAGGAGGGCACGGGCATCCCTCACCCCTTTCTCCCCCGAGCAGAGAGCCCCGAGGGGGGGGCACCGTCACCGGGACAGCCGCCCCCCCGGGGGACCGTACAGACTGCCACCCTCTGCGACCTCCTCGCCTCCACCGCCGTCAAGCTGTGCCTGGGGCAGGATGGGGTCCGCATGGCCTTCGCCCCCGTCTCGCCCGCCTTGCCCAGCGTGAGTCCCGTACCCCCCCACACACCCCTCAGCAGCGCTGGGGGGGGGTCAGGGTGGGCTGATGGGACTCCCCCACTTGCATCCCCCTTCTCCCTTTCCAGGACAACCGCCTGACCAGCATCCTGGACAGCATCATCGCCCGTGTGGTGGAGAAGAAGATCCAGGAGAGGCAGGCGGGGGGCGAGTTNCCCCCCTGCTTCCCACTGCATCCTGGTACCCAGCGGGCTGCTCTGGCTGCACGACCCCAGCCACGCCAGCAACTACAAACTCTTCCAGGAGCACTGGCGGCGGGGCCAGGTGAGCCCCCCACCCTGGGGATGCACGGCAGCACCGTGGACCCCCCCTCTCTAGCCCCCCCCCAGCTTAGCCCTGCTGAGCCCCGGCTGCCCCGGCAGCCTGTCCTTGTTTCAGGGCTACAGAAGAGGCTGGAGGGGCGGCTGTGGGGGCCGGAGTCCTTTCGCCCGGCCGGGGGGGAGCGGGCGGTGGAGGCGGTGAACCTGCGGGCACCACCGAGCCGCGTCAGGATGAGCAGCCAGGAGTTTTGGGACGGTTTCGCTGCCAGCGCGGGTAAGCGTGCAATGAGTTTGTGAGGTCTCAAGTACCGTTTTGGGGTGTAAGAGCTGGTGGGGAGGGGGGGTGAGCCAACCTGAGCATCCCTCCCTCCCCGGGAGGGCACGATGCCAGCATCCCCGTGTGTGATGCCGGGCTCCATCCTGCAGCATCCCCGGCGCCGGAGCAGGGCGGTGGGGACCTGCTGAAGCTGGAGAGTGGCTTTGGGGACATGGAGCTGTGCCGGTAGGTGATGGGGTGGTGGGTCCCCCTGTCTGGCAGCCCAGTGCCCCCTCCCCTCGCCAGCTGGGTGCCAGTCCCCGCAGCAGCGGGATGCATCGCGGTGTGGGATGCAGCGAGCAGGGCTGGGGGCAGCGGGGGCTGCTCTGGCATTGAGGACCGTGCCTGTGCCACAGGGCCACCAACCTGAGCGCCAGCTTGCCACTGCCGGAGTACTGCGGGTCCATCGGTCGCCTCAACCTGGCCACCTACCTGCGGGGCCAGCAGGCCCGGCGCTGGCTGCGCCCACGTGTCTGCGTGGTTTATGGTGAGTGCCACCCGGCATCCCTGCCGTGCCCAGGGTCTGGGGGGGCATACTGGGCTCCCCCCAGCCACGCCAATGCTCGCCCACCGCCCCGTTCCCGCTTGCAGGCGTGCATCCCCAGGACCGGACCATTGGGACCAAAAACCTGACAGTGGAGGCAACCGACTCCATCAGCGTCCTGGTGCACGCCGCGGCACGGCAGGGTAAGGTGGGAGCATGGGTATGGGGGGGTCCCCATACCCCTGGCCCCCTCCCTGCCCCCCCTGAGCACCCTTCTGCCCCCCAGACATGCTCCTGCAAGCTGATGCCGAGGGCTTGGATGCGCCGCTGAAGGAGCGGCTCTGGGATGCCGGCAGCCAGCCCGGTGCCCTGTGGCACATCTTCCGCCCCGAGGATGCCGGTCGCATCCGGGATTTCTTGCAGAAGGTGGGTGCCATCACCCCCAGGCCCCCCTCACCTCCCGGCTCCGCTCACCCCCACCCCTCCGCAGGCGTGCGAGGACCAAGGGCAGGAGGGGGCGGCCGCCGCGGACCCCCCCAGCCGCTACCTGGACATCTCTCTGCGGAGGCGGCTGCAGGAGGAGTGTGGGGTGAGCGGCTGGACCCTCCTCCAGTTCCTGGGGGACGCGGTGCTGGTCCCCGCTGGGGCTCCCCACCAGGTAGGCATCTCTGCACATCCCTCACCCCACCCCCGGGGGGGGCAGCTGTGCCAAAGCCCCCTGGGGAAACTGAGGCACGGCTGAGCCCCGGCCCCTGACGCTGCCGTGCCGTGGGTAGGTGCAGAGCCTCACCGCCACCATCAGCGTGGAGCAGCGGTTCCTCTCGCCGGAGAACGCCGCTCGCCTCCGGGACCACAGCACCCCCCCCCAGCTCCGCGCCCAGGTGGGTGGGTGGTGGTTTGGGGGCCGTGCGGGGGGTCCCGGTGAGGGGTGAGTGATGCTGAACGCCCCCCCCCCCGGCTCTTTGCACCCTTGCAGCTGGACGGCATGATCTTCTCCGCTGTGCGGGAGGCCGTGGGCGTCCTGCGGGGATGCAAGTGAGGATGCTCGAACAAAGCCAGCGCTGCTGGCCATGGCTGAGACGCCGCGGGGAGCCAGGACCGGGCGCCTCTCGCTTGGTGCTTTGCTCCGCCATCGCCCGGGGAGGCTCGGGGCGGGAGCGGGGCAGCCGGGGAATAAAGTGTCTGCAGCGTGCCGGGGCCGCCGGCAGCACCAGCACCCACTGGGCCTCTGCCTTCATCCCCATCCGTGCCCGAGGATGCCCTGGTGGCCGGGGGACGGCGTGGGGTGGCAGGGCTGGGGTCTGGCAGAGTGGCACGGGGTTGGTGCCAGCCCTCGGCGGCTGGCTGAGGCCACTGGTGAGATGAGTTTGTTGCGGTCTCTGCTGGCAGCCTCGCAGAGAACTGGAAAACATCTGGGCAGCGTCGCTCGTCGCTGCCTGTAGGTTTGGGGTCCCAGGCTGTGGCTCGACCCTGCTCTGCTGCAGGGAAGCAACCGCCATGAAGGCTCATCCCAAGGACAGAAACAGCCCTGGCGGTGGAGCGCGGTGCTCTGAGGATGCAGGGGAATCGCTCTGCGCTGCACAGGAGCATTGCCTGGAGCTGCCCAATAACGGGGAGGGGGGAAATGGTCTGAGCCCCCGCTCACAGCACCCCAGGGTCGGCGCGGGGAGCCTCGGTCCCCAGCGACACCATGCACCATGCACCATGCATGGCATTGCGGGAGGTGGGCCAGGGGCCATGCAGCGCATGCCATGCAACCCCCAATTAGCACTGTGCCATTAGCGCTGTGCAATGGGCATCGTGCAATTAGCGCCATGCAATGTGCACCATGCGACGGGCACAACGCAATGGGCACCATCCAATTAGCACCCATGCAATGGGCACCATTCTTCAGCACCATGCAATGGGCATGGTGCAATTAGCACCCATGCAATGGGTACCGTGCAATTAGCACCATGCAAAGGGCATCATGCAGTGGGCACCATTCATCAACACCCATGCAATGGGCACTGTGCAATTAGCACCCATGCAATGGGTACCGTGCAATTAGCACCTGTGCAATGGGCACAGCGCAATTAGCACCTGTGCAATGGGCACCGTACAATTAGCACCCATGCAGTGGGCACCATTCATCAGCACCCATGCAATGGGCACCGTACAATTAGCACCCATGCAGTGGGCACCATTCATCAGCACCCATGCAATGGGCACCGTGCAATTAGCACCACGCAATGGGCACCATTCAATTAGCACCGTGCAATTAGCACCACGCGATCACCACCGTGCAACGGGGGCCGCTCAACCCGCGCCCCCCGCGCAATACGCACTCTGCGCCACGACCCTTTCCACGCCCCACCCGGCCCCTTTAAGGCCAAGCCCCGCCCCGCCGCCGTGAGGGGGAAGTGGCGGCAGGACTAACCAATGGGAAGCCAGCTGGCCCCGCGGCGCGGCCAATGGGCGGCGAGCGAGGTGGGCGGGGGCGGTGCGGCGGAGCCCCGGGGACGCGGTGAGTGCCGCGGCGCATGCGCGCGGGGGGCGGCGGGGGGCTGCG
>VUYV01000083.1:1369174-1420958 GCA_008711295.1 Anarhynchus alexandrinus | reverse complement strand
GGTCCCAGCCTTTGGGGGGTCCCAGTCCTGGGGGGGGCTCCTGTCCTGGGGGGTGATCCCAGCCTTGAGGGGGGTGTCCCTGTCCCGGGGGTGGGGGTCCCAGCCTTTTTGGGGGGGTCCCTGTCCCGGGGAGGGGGGTGTCCCAGTCTTCAGGGTGTCCCGGTCATGGGGGGGATCCCAGCCCTCGGTGGGGGTCCCCATTCTCAGAGGTGTCCCAGCCTTGGGGTGGGGGGGTGTGTCCATATCCTGGGGGAGGTCAGGGGAGGAGAGGTCCCCCCCGGGATGCACAGCCCTGCCTGACCCCGCTCCTGCCTCCGCAGCCCCGCGTGGAGCTGGCCTGGGCCATGAAGGCACACCAGCACGCCCAGGTCTACTTCAACGTAAGTCCTGGGGAAGGGGGGGGTCACAGAGGTGGTGGGGCTCACGGGGACGCGTGGGGGGGTCACGGTTAATTCTTCAGTCTTCCCGTGTAGCTCATCTCCTCCGTCGACCCCAAGTTTCTGAACCTCACCAAAGTCGATGACCAGATCTACAGCGAGTTCAGGAAAACCTTCAGGGATCTTAAAATCGACGTGCTGGACCCAGAAGAGCTCAAATCGGAGCCTGCCAAGGAGGTAGGTGGGCAGCAGGGGACACACGCACGTGAATTTTGCCCCCCCTCGCCGGGGTCCAGGGATGCAGCTGCCTCTCTCCCCAGAAATGGCGCCCGTTCTGCCTGCGGTTCGAGGGGGTGGTGAAGGACTTCAACTACGGCACCCTGCTCCGCCTGGACTGCCGCAAAGACTACACCGAGGAGAACACCATCTTCGGTGAGCGAGGGCCGGCGTGGCGCGGCACGGCCGGGCTCGGAGAGCCATGGGGCAGGCTGGAGCCAGCGCCCTCCCCGCGAGGAAAAGGGAAAGGCCGAACCCACGGATCTGTGGGTTTAAGTTTTTCCTCTCTTCTCTTTCCTAGCCACCAGAATCCAGTTTTTCGCCATCGAAATCGCTCGGAACAGAGAGGGTTATAACAGCGTCGTCTACAGCAGCGCCAGGGAGCCGGCGGGCGAGGAGGCGGCGTCGGGGTGAGGATGGGGACGAGGAGGGGCACAAAGCCCCCGGCGCCCGCTGCTGGTCCCTGCCCGGGCAGGGGGAGAGCGAGCAGGGCTGTACCTGCCCTCCCTGCTCCTCCCAAGTTCAGCCTTCATTTACAGACTGTAAATAAATGTTTTGGAAAAAAAAAACCAAACCCAAAAGAATCCCTTGTGCTGCAGGTGTTGAATGGGTTGTTCCCTAGAACTAAAATGCTGCGAATAATGCTGAATCCACTTCGATTCTGGATAGACCTTTGCCTGGGGTAGACCCACACAAATCAAATACGCTGTTTTAACCCCCCTCCCCTTTAATTTGGGGAACTCCCCCCCACCGCGGCGTGTGCAGGGGAGAGCTCGGGGCGCAGGCGATGCCCAGGCAGACACGGCTCAGTAGAAACCATTGAAGTTTTATTTGCAGTCACAATGCTTACACTGTATGCAGCAAACACCCTTACAAGTCAACCAGCAATCTGCTCACGCGAAAAAAGGACCCAACACACAATCGCCGGAGGAAAGAAAAACAAAAAAAAAAAAAAAAAAAAAAAAAAAAAAAAAAAAGAAGAGAGAGAGGAAAATAAAATTAAGAGTAGGTGGTGTCTGGGAAGAGAAACTGAAGCCCTAAGGACCGAGTGTCTGTGGGTAGAGCTGAGCAAGAGGATGCACACGACTAGCAGCAACAATAGTGGAAAAAGTACAAGGCAAACAGGTTCCCTCCCCCATCAGCTTTCCTCTGAAAGTCAATTTTATATCCAAAACATTTATTATGGTGACTTAGAAAAAAAAAAAACAAACCCAAACCCAACGGAATCATTTAAAAGGGGGTGTTAAATACTTCATGCTAGGCAAACCTTGTTATTAAGAACCCTCCGAGGCGGCAGAGTTGGCGCTGCCGGATCGGTCCCAGCACAGGCGTGCGCTGCCGCGAGCTCCGGAGAGCGCGACAAGCTCGCCCGCAGCCCGAGCATCCCACGCGGGCTCTGCGCGACTGAGATGGAGGGGGGGGGAAAAAGAAACCAAACAGAAAAGGAGAAGGCAGAGTGAGGAGAGTGCCGCTGGGCAGGGGTCCGGAGGGAGAGGGAGGGAGGAGAGGGCCCTGCGAGAAGCGGGTTGACGAGGGGACGGGGGAGAGCGCCTACTGCTACACCGGGGGACAGGAGAGACACCCACGAGCAAGCACGAATGAAAAGATCACGCGGCATGGCTTAGAGTTCCTAATAACAAGGGCAAGACGGTAACAGGAAGTTGTGATTTCAAGGGGCTTAATAAGAAAAAATATACATTTGGAATTTTACAATGCCTTTTTTTTTTGTTGTTGTTGTTGAATTTTTTTTTTCCTTTNTTTTTTTTTTTTTTTTTTTGCTTCTCTCTACACTTGTCACTAAATATATCTCTGCACTTTCACACACCCACCCCTCGCCCAGTAAAGCTTCAGGCCTGCAGGACACGCTTTCCTCACTCGCATACACAACCCTCACGCCAGCACCGGTGCACCAGGACTCTGTAAAAATTTCAATCACACTTTTTTTTTTTTTCTTTTTTTTTTTTAAACTGAGTCAATATAAACCTTGTTCAAAATGTTATGAAAAAATGTACATGTTTATACAAGGCAGGCTGCAGCAGAGCGCTGGCGTTCCACGCAGACATTCGGGTAGGGAGACGCTGGATTCTTGCACCTGGCTTATGCCCTTCCACCCCCTCCCATGGAAACAGAAGTACCCTGCCCCGGTGAGCTCAACAACCCCTCCTGTTCCCTCCTCCCTCGGGACGTGGAGTACGGCCCAAAGCGAGCGCCGCAATCCAGCCCTGGGGAAGAGCAGGGATTAGAAACGCCCTCTTTTCTTTCCATCGGAAACGGTAACCCCTCTGGGCCAGGCCAAAGAGATGCTTCTCTGTACAGGTGGAGTTGGGAGACGTCAGCTCATCATGTCGTTGCTGTTCACGCCGTAGGTGGAGTTCTTCATGGAGTCGTTCACCTCCCGCCTGAACGCCGACAGGTTTTGTGTAAACCTAAGGAAAAGGCAGAGCAGCGCTTAGAGCAGGGGGTTGCCCGTTCCTCCCACGTTTTGATCCCCACGAGGACCACGGACCCTCTAGGCTGCACTTCTGCATTAAGCTATGGGCTTGGCACGCCCCAGGACGGACCCACAGCACATCCCAAGACCGGCCCAGCCCCACAAAGGTATCTCTGGCCCATACCGACCTGTCCCTGTTCTTGGTTAGGAGGTTGCGTTCGATGCCTTCCATGAGGTTCTCGAAGCAGAGGTGCATTGCCTGCTGTTTCTCCGGAGGCTGGCTGTTCACTATACTGTTCCTCAAGTCAGAGAAATACTGGGGGGGAGACAAGAGAAGGACGGGTTAATTTTCAGAGGAACAGCCACCTTGGCTTTGGGACATGCATAACAAGCTCTCGGGAAGAGGGAGAAAAAGCGTTGCAGCTCTTCAAGTGACTTCTAGTGCCCTTATGAACGAAAACGAATAGGATTGTTTAGCGCCAGGGCTGCTGCAGGGGAGGGCTGGACACCCTTCCCTCCACACACCATCTCTCCAGTCCCGGTTTCCCAACCCCTGCTCTGACACTGTTCTGCTCCCGAAGGCTCCAGCATCATTCAAGCCCAGACAGCTCCTCCAGCTGCGACGGGGGGTGGGATGTTTACCTTTTCATTGAGCAGTATCAAGCCAAGCAGAGGCCGAGACATCGACCACTGGTTCCTGCAGTCCTCAAAGATGATGATATTCAGCACCGTTGACAGCATCTGGAAGAGGGAGAGGGTGAGGTTTAAAACCAGCCCTTCCATCCCTGCTCTCTCCTCACCATGGCACCGTGCAGGCTCAGGAGCACCGATTCACCTTTGATGGTGTTGGAGCCTCAATGCTACAAAGCTCTCAGCACCACGGGACAAGAGGAGGACCTGGAAGCCCCCGTGAACCAGTGGAGAACTTCACTGAAGGCACGTGGAGGAGGTGCTGAAAGCTGTTAGGATATTTAGTCCCGACATACTCCATCCTGCCCCAAGGCAGCCAGGGGAAGATTGTCTCAACTTTACTTAAATGAGGTAAAAACAAGTGCTTAAATGCAGAGAGCACATGTTCTGGTGTCCTGGGGAGCCTCCTCTAGTCCACACTAGAGGTGTCTGTGTTCCCTTCCACAGCCTCCTTAGGCTAAAGCCAACATCTAACCTAGCTGGTTTGGAAGACGCAGTTTCTCTTTTTATCCTCAGAAAATGCAGCTTCTAGCCCCAAAAAAGCCTGCTTTCCTCTGCATTTGATCTACCAGCAAGGGCGGAACAATATTCCCTGCTTTCACGTGGGAGTCATGCTGACACTTTGACAAGTACCAGGGAGTGAGGTTGGATAACACCATCAGAAATGCACCGAGTAGTGCTGTTCAAAGCAGCACAGCCAGGCAGGAGGCACATAGAAGTGTTTTGCTATAAGGTATGGATGTCCAGATCCTAACACAGAGCCCTCTGGAGCACCAAAACCTCTCTGAGCAGAGTCATCTGTCATTAAGTGACACACAGGTACCTAAACTACACGGTACGCGTAGGTATATGCTGAGCTAAGCCTGACCTAAGCAAGGAAAAATCTCAGCTCACTATTGATCCTCTGCCATCGCGGACGCTCCTGACCCAGAGAGAAGACAAATCCCAGCAAGCTCCGTGTTTATCAGAGGTGTTGGGGACGGAGGCAGGAGACAGATGGCAGATGTGCTACCAGCATATAAAACTCGATTATCAAATTCAGCCTGCAGAGGCCGTTCCGAAGGCAGGCGTGAAGGGTGCCAAGGCAGCACGTGCTCCGACAGGCTGCAAACCCCAACTTTCACGTGGTCCCAACACGAGCGCCACAGCAGAGAGACTGTGCCCGTACCCTGAAGTCTACGCAGAGCCCTGTTAAGCACGGGGACCCCACGGTGCCCGCTCTGCTGTGAGTGTAAATGTACCACTGAATTTTTCCAGGGATTTAAACAAAACCTGATTATTTTTTTAAAGCAGAAGAGTGCATGCTCTCTGGCTGAAGATACGTTTCCTGGCTTCATTTCTATGAACTGCCAGCACTGCCCATAACTGTATTTCTATTTAAAAAAAAAAAAAAGCGCTGATTTTTGGCTACTTCCTTTCATATCTGAAATGCAAAAATGGTGTTCCTTGCACAGGGAGAACCACGGCCCTGAAGCATGGCTTTGAATTAGACCTACCATATGACGAATGCGTAGGAGAGATGCAATACTAGCAAAAAAAAATCCTTTTTGCTCTGGAAAAGCCTGGGGCTCTAGAGCAGGGAGCATGCAGCCCCCACATGACATCATGCTAAGAAAATTCAGGGCTTATCGGGGAGTTTACCGTGCCATGCCACAACAAGGCCCTACGCCTTCGGTCTTTACCTGCTGAATCATCTCTGGGTGCTGCTGCATAATGTGCAGGAACCGGTCGCTCTCCTGGGTCAGAGGTGTGGTCCTCTTCTTGGTGCTGCGAGACAGTTGCTTGAAGAGATAGGTGACAATGTGGTCCAAACAGGAGCAGCAGCCTGTGCAAACCATGGTGTCTGCAGGAAGAGAGAAGGGGGAGATATTGGGGCACTGCCAGCATTTCCCTTGCTCAGATGCACCAGGGCAGGCTCCCAGGGAAACACCACCATTTATTTGGGTCCTTTTAGGGACTTTGCAAGAACCATCTAACCCTAAACAGGTCAGCAATTTCCTCATTGACATATTCCCTATTTCTAATGTTCCAGCTTTAACAGAGCTGAAACTCCTCCACTTGTTCACGTGGTATGTCTTAGCTTGTTAGCCTGAAATACTACGCGTTAAAAGCTACCAAAAATCTTCCCCCACTCCCAAATCAAAGCCCTAAGAGCACAAGAGAGAACAGAAGTAGTTACCTAGTGCAGTGAGGCCTTCGGAAATGGAAGAGAGAATATACATGATTACATGAGGCTCCAGACTGGCTATAAAGTTCATGTGGTCCTGGGTAAGAACTTCCAGCAAGGAATAGTATGACTGGCTGAGCTTGGGATAATCCTGCAGAGAAAGGAAGAGAGAAAGACTTTTAAGGCCTCGTGGCTAGCCTGTAACCATCAGTTAAGGCTTTCTGCTAGACCCAACCCATTCATTAATCACCTGAAAACTGCTTACCGAATCTCCTGGAAAGAGAACAAACCAACCTCTCTCTCAGCATAACTCATGGGCCAACATATTTTCCACCCTTCTCCCCCACCAAAAGCCTTCCAAACAGGCTCTGGCAACAATGGTCCAGCAGGTTCCCAACACTGTTTTATCAAAACATCTTTCCCCGCTGCTTCGCTCTTTTCTAAATGAGGAGCGTTGGCTGACGAATGCCAGTGCTGGTGATGCAGAGATAGGACTGGCTCTCCAGGTGTCCATGCAGAGTGCCAGATCACATAAAAATCAACATGCGCCGTGCTGGGCTCAGCAGCCCGCACTGCAGTCAGTGCCACAGACCCCTCCGCAGCCCCCAGACTCGGGGGGACTCTGCTGGGAGTCCTGAAAAGTGGCCCCATCTCAAGAGTTGCATTTGAGCTGCACGTCTCAAGAGTTTGGCTACTGGTATATTAAATCAAGAACGTGCTGAATGCAGTCACAAAGATGGCAACAACTTCTTTCAGGTCCTGCTATGGCAATAAGACAGAGAAGACTTGGGAGGAATATATGCTGCCCTCTCTTCTCGATATTTTGCCAAGTAGGACTGCGCTGATAGAGTCTCAAAGCTCTGCCGCATAATGGATTTCTGTGTATGAGGTCTGGATAGGAGCAAGATGCTGTAGGTAAATGCCTTCACTAAGGAGGTTGCACTGTAATTGCTGATGCATCGAGATCTCTGCCCACAGGCAATACAGGGAAGAACAATCCTTTACTCACAGGAAGTGTTTTTCAGATAGAGGAGGAATTATTTTGGTAATTGCTCTGCTGAGACTTGGAGCGTACCCCGCTGCAGAGCTGAGCAGCAGGGCTGCCCAACAGGCCCTTGGGTGCTGGGGTTACAGCCTTCACGCCGGACCTGCCGCTGCACATTCCAGCAGCTGTAATTTCCTACCGGTCTGTGCCTATAGCTGGGGTTCCAGGAAATGGCACAAGTCCATTTGTCTCTGTGATTAAAGTATTCCTTTACTGTATAATCTTCCAACCCTGTCTTCCCTAGCCATGTGTTTACACTGCTAATCACAGGTGTCAGCTTACCAGAAGGTCACTGTGAGGGATGGAAAGCAGAAGCTTGATAAAAGTTTGCAAGGCATTGTCCAGTGCATCATCCCCGTAGAGACGGAAGACCCCAAAGTTGACGTAGCTCCCGCTCAGTGCAGCCTTCAGCATAGAGAAGCAGATGGAAATCCCCTTGAGCTTCAAGGCATAGACTTGATCCTTTGGGACCTCCCCAAGCGTTAGGATACGATTTCCTGCACGAGCACAGAAGCAGACTCAGTATTTCAGCAACCACATCCAATCCCGTTCTCCCCCAGAGTGCAGGAAAAACAAAAGTAGAGCCATAAGGAGTGACTGAGAAGTCAGCCACAAGCACCAATGACTTATTCCCCAGCTGAAGGGTAAGGAACCCATTACAAGTTAAAAGTGTGGCTCTACTAGGAAACATGGGAGAATACAGCCGCATGTAATTTTGCGGTGGAAACAGGACAGCATAAGGACAAGATTGCTCTCCACTTGCTTCCCAGGGTTTGCCCGGGTCACCTTGCACACTCACAAGGGGCTCAGCTGGGTTCCTGCTCCTTGCTATCATTTCCTTCCTCATTTGCATGGCAAACACCCTGCCCCTTCTGCTTGCCTGCCTACCCAGCACTTCAAGCAGAAGCATCTCTCTGTATCTAAGCATGCATTCAGCAAGCGATTTGGCACTGCTTCCCAGCCTGGGCTCGCTCTCCGAGCTGGCAAGTGCCCCAGCCCTCCCTCCCCAAGCAAGCGGAGGAGTCAAGGGCAGACCCAGGCTGCCCGGATCCCACCTGCCGGATACTCACCATACGTAGTTATCATTTTACTCGTTTCTCGGAAGAGCAGGATGCCATTCGGTGAGGACACATCAAACTGCAGCCGTTGGGATCTGACAGAAAGACAGGGAATAAATTGGAGCTCAGACATACCCAGGAGTAAAAAAAAAGCTAACACTCCAGCACCTCCTCGGGCTGCTGTCTACTGGGGCACACTCCTCCCAGTGCTGCTCCCCAGAGCTCAACAAAACGCCCTGATCTGATGGAGAACGCTGCTGTTCATTACCAAAGCCTGACAGGACACAGCCACTTAGGGACAGAAGAGCTCTGCTGTCAGAGAAGAAAGGGCCTATATTCCACAGCCGTTAGGAATATTACAAGATCGAGGGTGGAAATCCTGTCTTGGCAATAGTCACTAGGCTACTGTACACAAACACAGCGAACATCTTGGAAGCAGCATTGTAGGGCAGGCTGACTAGCTCCTATTCATAACATGACCAAGAATTCAGAGCTTGGCATTTTTTCCCCTACAGTGAATAGATCTTACAATTGAAGCGCAGCGAGTTGTCCAGTTCACCTCCGAAATAAATGAGCGGACGTATTCCAGTAAGGATTGTCCTACCGCAAAGATGCTGCTCGGATGTGGCAAACAGTCCGACAGAATGGCGAGTCAACTCTCAAATGATTGTGCCTGAACCTTGTGTCCCTTCCACTCGGCTGTAACAACGGTCCCTTCCTACAGGGCTGTGTTCAGCTGGCTGTAAGCCAGAGCAACATCTTGGCAACCTTCCACTGCCAGATTAGACAGCTTCTGAATTATCTGAATAGCGTCAGAGGTACCTCTCTGCTGGCAAAAAGAGCTGATGCTCTAAAGCAAAAAGTTGTCATCTGGCTGCCAGATAGAACAACGCTCATTTCAAACACAGGTTTTAAAAATTAACATGAGTTGCCTGCCTCCATCTTATAGTGCTGTCCTTGAAAACAGACGCTGAACAAATTCAATGTTTATTGATCGTGTCTCTGGGTTTGACTGAGTCATGACACGACTGATATCTGAACTGTAAGATTTTCTTCCCTACTGAAACAGTGCCAGTTTCCCCCCTGTCCCCTTGGCGGCCTTTATAGCATAAATAGACTGAAGCAGAGAAAACACAACTGGACACCAACACCCACACAAATACAGAAGCAGCAGATGGGCGCAAATCCCTGCCAGTTTTCAGCTGCTGGAGGTTCGTACCTGTTATGTACCAACTCAGCCATCAGTTTGAGGACAGGTGTAGTGCAGGCTGGGTCATGGTACCAGAGTTCAATTGCCCGCTGTAGGATTGGCATGTAGGATGGGTAGCTGCAAGGTGAAAGCTAAGGAACTTTGTGGCTTTGCGTGAAGAGAAAAGGTCACAACTTCTACCAAAAAGGCATGTTTTGTGCACTGCACTCAAACCTTGCAAAGGAGCTTAATTAACAGAGAAGCTGGGGTCTGCTTTATCACAGGAAAAAAAACATAATTAAAAAAATTTTAAGTCCATTGAAGGAGTAGCATACACACTTCTTACACCAGGAGAAAGCAGAACCAAAAAGGTTTTGAATGAAAGGGACGGCAGATACAAAGATCCGTCACTGCAACAGACAGCTGACCTTCACCAGCCAAAGAGAAATCCGGAGCCCAGACACGGTGCTCTTTGCGCAGCTATGCTCTCACCAAGAGGACAAAGATACCAACTGCTGTTGGCTTCAGTGAGCGAGAGGAAAGCTTTTGTTGCTGCTGAGACACAAGCATCCCATTAAAGGCCTTTGTGCTTTACAGGTCAAACTTCTTTAGGTCCAATCGGAAAAACCCCAACAGTTCAGCTTTGAGCAGATTTCTAGGTTGATTTGGTTGCAGACAGACCAAGTCAAATCTATTTCAGGGCTTAGAGACAGGACACCGAGTGCTATAAAAGCGAAGAGAAACCCCAGTCAGGATTTAGCGGGGAAAATAGGCCATTTGGATGCAGTCAGCCAGAGTCCTCCCCTCTGACAGACGGGGTGACTCGAGGTTTAGGGCAACAGAAGGATACATCCACTCAAACAGCATCATGAAGCTGGTCTTGGCATTGAAGGCAAAGGCTATTCCCCTCAAGTCTCTCACCAAACCAACCAAAGTTCTCTGTATTGCAAAAGAAGAGATATGTTAAAACATAACACACGTAGGGATCTCTCCTTCCCTGGCTGCAGCAGCCCAGAGCTGCTTCCCTTCCTCCCATCCCAACAACAATACAGCCTTTCTCTGCTGGATGCCCATCCCTGGTTAGACAGTTCCTCTTCAGTGCCAGAAGTCCTCTTTAATTTGAGTCAGTGCAGTGACTGGGTATTTAATTCCCAGAAGAAGGAAAGCTAGCAGATGAGGCTCTCTGCTTCAGTTGTGACCTATACCTAGACCCCCAGCGATACAAGGCACACCATTGCTTCCTCATATACCGAAAGAAAAGCACCTATCACTCCAGCATCTACTTGTCTTGTTCATAGGGCAGAATGGCTCTCCCTCTGCAGGAGTTACTTGTCCTCTCCTGTCTGTCTGAACTGAAAATGTCAAAGCCCTTAAGGGAAAGAGTAGGGAGAGCACGAATAACAGGGAAGGTGCTGCCCAACTTACTTTTGCCTCTTGTTCATTGAAAGTATTTGTGCTGAACATCTGTGCCACAGTCTCAAAGGCAGCTGTGAGGGGAAGCATGAACTGCTCGTACTGATCTTCATCTTCCCCTGAAAGAAAAAATAAAAAAAAAATCAGGAGAAAATAGACTGCACATCCCTGCAGTACTGCCCGTGCTAGACACTCAGACATTGCTCTCCCACAGAGCTAGAGGCAGAGAGACCACAGGTTTCCAGACAGGTGATCTATCACTGCCAATATCTAACTTAAGAGAAAAGACTTAGAACAAACCCTGCCACCTCAGGAAAACATTTGGAATGTTATGAAGGCAAAATTTAGCCCCAGCCTGGGTGGTGTGCACCTCTGGACTGCCTGCACCCAGCAACACGGCATCAAACCATTCCTGAGCTTCTTTCCCCTGCTTTTTCTGATCCCATTTGGCTCTTCCCATTCCAGCACCCTTTCCTGCAGGAGCTTACAGCTCCCTAAACAGCAGGGCCGAGCCTACTGCAGAGCCCAGCATTCAAACCACAGTCACCATTTTGCTCTGGTTCCCAGGAAGAGATCCGAGTACCTAAATCCACCATGAGAAGACGCCCAAGTGCAGTGTAGAACGTAGTCCGACATCTCATGTCAGTCAGGTTGGACTGATTGTTAATGCCCAGGAAGGAAAAGTGCTCACTCTGCAAAGGGAAGAGAAGAGATGAGTTAAAGGGGAACCACCACCTTTGCATGGGCCCCCGTATCCAGGGCTGAGGATTCCTCTTTCCCCCGTCTAATCCTCAGCCTGTGCAAGGATGAGGAGCAGTGAGCTGCGCAGTTATCTTGCTAACCACTTCTCATCTGGCAGCCATCTCGGAGAACAGGCCACCAGAGGGCAACAGGCACCGCGCATGCACGCCCCGGAGCAGCGTCCTACCTGCTGGCAAAGATACCAGCGATCATCTTTCATCTTGGAATTCCCCAGGACCAGATGAACAAGGAAGTCTTGCTTTGCCTTCGCAGCAAAGCAGCAATTTGTCCCCCCCCTTAACTCAAGGGGACCCTTCAGGCAATAAGGTTGCTAAAAACCAGCCCTCTGCAGACAGGTCCCCAGTTACTCTGCCCACGTGCTCCACAGAAACAGTAGCCCCAGACAATGCAGTCTGAATGCAGCTTCTGGGCCAAACGCAGGATGTGGGACTGCCTGCAAAACAGTCCCCAGCTCAAGGAATACAGCGCCTCGTTCAACCAGTCAACGCAAACCTTCTGGATGCGGCGCTGGGAGTCCTACTGCTGCAGCATCGGAGCATTAAACGACCACGTGCTCCCAGAGGCAAGTCAGAAATCTGATACTTTGCTGCTGGCTTCTAGTTGCTGATTCTAACATTTCTGATTTCAAGTCAGCATCCCAGACCCGCACAGGGAATACCGTACCGGTAATGACCAAGGAATAAGACTGCTATCCTGTCCACTGCAAGTGACGGCACTTCTTCCAAATCAGCACTTTTAGAGTGAAAGCCGAGGCACCAAAATGCTGATATATTTTACATTAAATTGCAGAAACAGTGCTCACTGTTCTCTGCCTGCATGCACAGCAGTACCACCTCTCTCCCACATTTCACTCTGGAGATGGCTGTCTTTCAGGGGAGAGTAAAGCGACCCCCACGTTAACCCTTCAGGGATGAAAGGTACGACATAATTACAGCCCCTCAAAATTGAAGGACAGGCTTTGAACAGAGAGAGATGGAACACAGACCACATTTTCTAGAGGCTCATCTAGTATCATCTGGGAGACAGGTACACTTCAAAAGCGTGTCCAGGTGTTAAAACCAGGGGATTATCTCAGCTGCACAAAAGGCAGACGGGAGTTTGCTGTGAGACGAAAAACAGAAGGTGAAAGGACTCACCGTGTGATTGTTCAGCATGAACTGTACGGCGCTCAGCTTCACCAGCTTTCTAACACTACTGTATGTAAAGGGGGTGTTAAGGAAGCAGCAGAGTCAGCAGAAAACTTCTTGCAATGCTTGCAAAGCACTTTCCAGGGCAAAACTGGAAGGGGACTTACGTCTATATTATTCAATATGTTTTAGCCTCTCATCCATTTGTTTCAAGAGCAACCAAGTTGCATACATCTCTGCTGTACAGACCTGCAGTCACCATTTTTATTTACTCTGTCAGGAAGAGCAAGTAGAAGACCATAAGACAGATTGTGACTGTAAACAAATTAACTGTGGATGGTAAGCTACAAAGCAATTATGATCCAAAATAATACCCCCCCTACAATATTATAGCCATCAAAAGCTGCTATTATACTACAGCAATTCAACAGCTAGATAAGGTGTTGACCAAGCACTCGCACTCTGCTCTTCTCACTACCCCAGAGGTGAAGCAGTTCAGGAAGCTGTTACACGCAGAACGCTCCTGTTCCAGCCGAGCATCTGGGTCACTCTTCCCCCATCCTGAGGTCAAACAGCTCTTCTGAAAAGGATATCCAATGGAGAGGTCATTGAGCAGCTGCAGCGTCTTGGAGGTGATAGGCTCGCATCGACCCCAGTACTTCAAGTTGGTGATGCTAGGGAAGAGGACAACAAGGATGGATCAGAGGGGTTTGCTCTGCTTCCCCTTTGCTGTGCGGCGGATTCTTACAGTTCAAAAGTCGCCCAACATCATCATCAGCTCCACCCTCCACCGAAACCACAGACATCACAAGCCACAAAATATTGGTATAAAATTACTGTACTTACATTTGGTTGACTAGAAAATTATCCTTCAGATAATCTTCACTACTTGGGTCCCAAGCTACACTGGCCCATACCCAGGCCCTTGGAATTCTGTGGCACTCCAGGGCTGGTTTCTGCAGCAAGGGTAAGAGAATTCTGCGGCAGTGACTACATGCAGACGTATGCAATTCTGCACCTGCACCATCCACTGTCAGCTGCAGAATTCTAGTAGCCCTTGCTTCTTCCAGGAGAGCCATTTCACCCCTTGGGGATGACGCGCAGCTGGGGCGCGTGAGGGTAGGCAAAGCCCCATGCACGTAAAGATGGGGGCGATGCAAAAGAAGTGGAGGGGGAGCTAGCGGCTGCACGTCGCCAGGCGCACAGCACTGGGCGTCAGCGCTGGAGCTACTGAATTGGTTCAAAATGCTAACAGGGGCTGCCAAAGGCATGCCAAAAAGCCAGTCGACAGGTTTCGTCCAGAGGAGAGCTGCCAAGGAACGGGCCGAATAGGGTGCCTACCAGAGTGGAAGAATTTTAAGAAAAGAATTTGCGCTACTCTGGTACTGAACAGCACAATTTGCAAAGAAAACCTCTGAAGAAGCAGTCCCCTCCCCATAGAGCTTTCGTGGCTGGTGATTGCCAATAGTCAAGTGATAGGGCATGAGTGCTTGAGGCTGTCCCCTCTCTGACTGGTTCTACTAAGCAGGCACTGGAAGGAGAATCCATTATCTTGGTGTACGGCTTATTTTTGTGGCTCCACGGTGGATAAATCAATCCTGGATATTGTGCGTGACTTAAGCCCTGATAAAAACCTGTAATTCTCTCGAGTAGCCAGATGTTACTAGTTTTAGACTGAACAACACTCCCTCATATTCCAGTTTTGCTGGTTACACCTTCAAATAAACCCTGGAATCTCTGATGCCAGCAAGCAGGAACACTTACATTTTTCCTATGAAGACGCTCAGGACCATAGTCTCGTCATTCAACCCCAGGACCTCTGAGAGACGGCGGTACAGCTGGAGGGGAAAAAATAACACCAATTTAAAAGCTGTCAACAAAACAAGTAATGATCGAGGATTATCTGTTTTTCACTTGCTCTCCCTTTGTGGTACACGTGCCTGGGAGCGTGTATGCTCTGGGCTTTCCCAGATCAGTCAAACGATGCACAGAGATGCTTGTGATCTGATCCAGATCAATACTTGCCCTAATCACTGCCACCTCTTTTCTGTCGCTAGTTATAGCGAGTTCAGATACTGTACACAGAAGATGGGCACTTGCTTTTCCTAGGGAAAGGGGATATAACAGCTGTGCTCCTCCACCTGCACCCACACAGAGTATCTTAGTGAATTTGTCTGGAACTCTAAGCCCCTTGTCACATCACTGTTCCAAAGTCTCTGGGATGGGGAAGGAAAGGCATACGCTACGGGAAAGGAAGAGAACCTAATTCTGGAGTGATGTTCCCATTCTTTTTGTGTTTTTTTTTTTTTTTAAAGGTATTTTGCATCTCTAAAGATGCACCAAGGCATTCAAAGTCCAGTACATCTACAATTGCCTTGTGATGAAGAGAATGGATATTCATCTTCCCTGTAGAGCCGAGGAAGCAAGGCTCGGGTGCTAAGCTCAGGCTCCTCACGCGTGTATGAGGTGGTGCGACTTACACACTTTCACAGCTCTATAGGCTTAAGGGACTCATCTGAAGTCACAGCAGAAACCTGGCAGGTAACAAAACTAAACCCAGGTCTCAAGTTCTAGGCTGTCATAGTCACTGGCTCCTTCCTGACATACAGAACAGTATTTCTAGAACAGCTCAGGGTTTGCAATATTAACACGGGACACGTATCTAGAAAACACAGCAGACACGCCTCTTAAATATTTTCAGCTATGAAGAAGAGGAAACAAATAATGCCACTTGCTTTCATTTAAAAAGGGAAGCTACTACTGGACTTCATATCACCAAAGAGACACGGCCAAAGGGACTGATTACCTTGGAAGACTTCTGCACCTGATCTCCAATATAGATCTTCCGGAACTGCTCGAAGAAGCTCAGCATGGCAAGCTCCAGCTTCTCATTTCCAGCCTGCGCCAGACGAGAGTCCGTCAGGTTCATGAGCTGCAGCACTCTGGAGAGAGGTGGGAAAAACACACCTTGTTGATGGACACGGGGAGAAACGAGGGATTTCTGGCACGTGGTGTTGTTTCCAGGCTGCGTACAACAGGATTTTTTACTTTCTGTGGGCATTGCCGTTTTGGGTCAAGAACTGACAAAACTGATAACAAAACACTGACTAGGGCACATCCCTCTTCTGTGCAGGGCTATTATAAGGCTTCAATCTCCCTTTTAACAGGGATGCAAGGCCTTGGTTTTAATTCGCTGCAGAAATGAGTTTCGGGTGCTTTAGCACACTTACCCAGCAACTGGTCCATCATGTTCTCAATCCCACCTGCGAAACCACTACCTGCTCCCCTCACAGGAGCCAGACTCTAAATGACACTCCCAGTGATGTTTGGCTTTTGTCGGGAGCCCTGCAGAAGCAATGCTGTCACCGGTGCACGGGCTCAATGAGCAGACCTCGCTGGCAAGGAAGGGGTGGAGGGATTTTTAGGGTAAGTAACACACATGCAGCAAAACAGGGGGCACAAAAGCAACGATACTCTTTTTGGCAAGTGTCACAAAACACAGAGTGGGAAAGAAGATAAAATGTAAATAGACTTCTGTGAACATCTACCATATACACTGGCGCTAAAGGTAGCTGAAATATATACAGGGTCTCACCCTTTCCTCTTCAGCAACTCATCAGCTACATGGGAAGCCAGTGCTTGATGTTATCTATGGGCTCAGCAGCAGGCCAGCTTCCATACATTCACAGTATAGCTCCTTTACTACCTTAGCTTCCAAGCAGAGCAATTAGGCTCTGGGCCACAAAGCGTTCAGTGTGACTCAAGGTTGTTCATGAGTAGTAAGCTACGTGTTCTCACATCCATCAAATAAAGCTTGCACTGGAGAGGACTTATAATCCCCAAAATCCAGCGCGTGTTATAAGTATAAAAAGACAGGAGGAAGTTTTAACGATTGTAGAAGAACTGCAATATTCATAGTGTATTTATAGACAAAACCCACTTTGGGTTATTAACTAGGAAAAAGACTCTTCCCCCCACCCCAGCAAAGAACCACCATGCATTTAGTTCTACCCCAATGCATGCATTTAAGCCCAGTATAATTCCCCTCTTACATGCTCTTCCCCTCTCATTCTCTTTCTTATAACCCAAGATTTCCCAATTTAGCCAAGCCACAGCAGAAGTTTGCTGAGCGGCTCTAGCCAGTGCCGCCAATCTCTTCTTTCAGGATGGCCAATTCCACACGGTTTTCAGTGAAAAGAGGGGAAGAACATGGTGGCAGCTTCACAATAGCAATTCTTTAGTTGACTTCAAGAGTGGTGCAGCTTGAAAACAGTCAGCATCCCTACCGACAAACCAACTCGCCATCCATCGCATCCTGCTCATCCGTGCTGGCGAACGAGACCCTACCACCAATCACTGCCCCGATAATATAGACGAGCCACGTCAGGCGCCCTGAAACCAACAGAGGACATCAGAACCAAGCACATCACACGTTACATGGAGGAAGCTGAGGAGATTCGCGTTTTATTTTGGCAAAGACAGGATTCACAAGGAGTATCTTTTTGCTTTAGTGCCCACCTATAACAAAATTACTCAATTTTCCACTTGGTGGAGAACAGGCACGACTTTACTAGAAAAGAAACAAGAATGCCAGGTCTGCCTGGAAGATTTTCATTATTTAAAGCTGTTTTACTGCAGAAAGCCACTTTCCTGTAAAACTGTATTCTACGTATTTAAACATGTGCAGATGCCAGCAGGCAGCGTTTATTCTTTCAAAGTACATGTGGCTGGTGGAGAAAGTCAACATCATATGGAGTTTTGCCCACACAAAAAAAAAGCGTACTGCGTTAGATCAGACAATACTGTTTCAGAAGGAATAGTTTCCAAACTTGTGTTGATGCACCCAACTCCTCCACGAAAGGGGAAGCCAGCTACGTTATTAGAGAGGGGCATAACACAGCTATACCTGAACCTTCAAAGGAGCTGCTGCTTTATGGCCAGTGTTAAGCAATTCCTAAACCAACCAGCTGTGCAAGTACAAAACCTCCACGCTGAACCCACCCAGTGCTGCGGACAGACACCGTCCTTCAGACAGTGGCACCAGTTGAAAACCCCACTCCCAGTTACTCATTACCAACCACCAGCTGGAGGTTTCTGACACATAGCCAGCGGGGAGGTTCAAATAAGCACTCTGTACCCTGCCTCAGATAAAAGAGGGATGGGGCAGGCAGGGCTGGCCACCTGTGGACGGGGGAAACATCCTCACAACTTGTCTCTGAACGACTGGGCAAAAAGATGCACTAAATTTCCCCCCAAAAGGAATGGAATCGGTTGTACGAAAGCAGTATCTTCAGCCAGCGCTGCTGTGTGCGTTGGGAGTGTCTGTCCACAGCCAAAAATATTCTACACCATACGGGCACCTCCCCATGGCAATGTTTGTGAGATCTGCCTCCCCCATTCAGGACAGGCTGAGAGAGTTGGGGGTGTTCAGCCTGGAGAAGAGGAGGCTTCAGCGAGACCTTCGAGCCCCTTCCAGTGCCTAAAGGGGCTCCAGGAGAGCTGGGGAGGGACTCTGGATCAGGGAGGGGAGCCATGGGATGAGGGGGAATGGCTCTAAACTGGAAGAGGGGAGATTTAGATTAGATATTAAGAAGAAATTGTTGCCTGGGCGGGTGGTGAGCCCCTGGCGCAGGTTGCCCCGAGAAGCTGTGGCTGCCCCATCCCTGGAGGTGTTCAAGGCCAGGTTGGACGGGGCTTGGAGCAACCTGGGCTGGTGGGAGGTGTTCCTGCCCAGGGCAGGGGGTGGCACTGGATGGTCTTTAAGGTCCCTTCCAACCTAAACCATTCTATGATTCTATGATTTATGGATTTCACCAGGAATGCGAGTTTCTGAAATGGTACTTTTGAGAACGGGCAACCTACTGCAAGCTTGCAGGCCACAGTTCTCCAAACACGCTCACCTTCCTGTACAGCAACGTCCATGGGGCTGGCGGTGGCACTCTGCAGCAGCTCCTGGTAGGACTGGGCTGACTGGTCAAAGAGCTGCACAAGCAGAGCACAGGTCTTCTCATACTCGCAGCGGCCAATGGTGGATAGCTGATCTAGCTGCTGTTGCACCAGGCCAGTATCATCCAGCGGATCCTCCAAACCATCCCTAAGCAGCAAGAAAACAGATTAGGAAAGGACTTAAAATGCAGAGATAGCCTAACCCATAACATATCCTTATTTCTATCAGTAGAAGATGCTTTCCCAGGCATACAGCAATTCCAATGACTAAAGTCTCTGCCTCTACTATTTGCCATGATGGAGAGCTACACAGACCGACGTAATCATCTGATTGTTACTGCGGCTGTAAATCAGAAGAACAGTAGCGGTTCAGGTGGAAAGGCCATCAGGCCCCGGGATGAGTAAGCTCTTCTTACGTCTTTAACATTTATCCAGGTCTTTGAACGGTGTCAAGAACAAGGTCTCTGTCTGGCTGTCTTTGTATAACAAAGCTTGCCATCTTTCTCCATGTTTTAGTTCCTTTTCTAGTGTATTTAGAAATACACTAACCTCAACACTAAGTTTATCACAAACTCCACAACTAGCTAAACCTGCTGTTCCTCCCTTGCATTGCTAGGTAACTAAAAAGGGATAAGCTGATCAGTCTTCCTGGAGAGGCATCATTTTTCTATATTTGACCATTTGTTTTCATCAAATACAAACACATGTAAGGTGGAATTCATCCCACACAAATTCAGGCACTGCAAGAGAGTCCTGTAGGCTGCCCCGACACTCAAAGGAAGAAGAAAGAAAGAAAGAAAAAAAAAAGATACTTTTGGGTATAATTTGTGCTATCCTACAGCAGAGATCTAAAAATTAAGTGCATCACACTTTGCATACTTATTGATCTCTGCTACGATGGCAATTCAGAGTGTAAATGGTATGCTGCGGATGTATGATGCCAGGTAAGATGAATTCTACCCATAACGTGTCGGAGACCACTCAGGTCCATCTCAGCCATTTGAGAGTGAGCAAGGTCTAAAGAAAAAAAAAAACCAAAACCAAACCCAGTTTAAAAAAAACATAATCTCTTTTTTATAAGAGACAGACTATGCGATTTAGGTAAGCCTCCCTTAGAAATCCTTCGGTGACTCACAAAAGTTCCTGCAGTCGTGGCCATTTTAAAAAGAAAACTCCGAAGACATACACGCTAGAGCCTCCGGCGTTAGACTCCGGCGTTAGACTCCGGCGCCAACAGCAGCGGCGCTGCCATCTCTCTGCTTTTCTCACCTCAGTATGATGTGCACAGATTCCAGCCTGGACGTGATGTAAGCTTTTGTGACTTCTGGCGTGTATGTTTCGAGCATGTGAGGCTCTGTGGCTTTAACGTAGGGCACTGATGCAGCCAGCCGCTGCCACAAGCTTAGGAGATAGTGAACGCTGTTCGGCGCAAACTCCCAGTGCTACCAGGAGCCAAGAGAAAGAAGAGGAAAGGAAACCAGCGAGTTACGGCCTTGATTGTTTTACCCATATTATTTTGACCCATGTAGCACTAGATATGGCAACACATAAGCGCTTTAATGATCCGGTTGCCAATTTTAACAATGAATTTCAGTTCACACCTAAATTCAATGGGCATTATCAGCATTCAGTAAAGACTGAAAGATAATCCCAAGTTTGTTTTTATATTGTATATATGTATATATATACATGCCACATGTACTTGTATTTATATTTTTTACATTACTGGCTGTGCAGCTGAGCCAAAGCCTTTGGTCCCAAACTACTGCCGAGCTCATACTGTAGCGTGTTGCAGACAGCTCCCCAAACAGAATGTACGGTTTAAAGCTGTTTTCCAGATAAATATTAAAATTTAACAAAGGCATTATGTAAGCTACACAAATTTTTTAACCATATTCTGTGCATGGGTATAGTTACAAGCTGTGTACCAGTGGAAAACTCGTTGGGAACATGGCACGATATTCATATTACTAGCAATCCTTGCGACTGCATTTTAATAGTGAAGTGATGCATAATTCTAAAAATAAGCCTTATTTAACAAGTTTTTTTTTTTTTCCCCCTGCTAGGACATGGAAAGACTCTAGAGGCATAGCAACCCTGCCTTCCCCCACATACTGCTCCTGTTCCATTCAGCAGGAATTCACAGAATAATCAATGCTACACTGCAGGATTCTGTCACAGAGTCTGCAGGGGTTTTTGGTAAAAATAACATACAGCGAATTAAGGGGCAAAGAACAGACAAGAGGGTTATAATTTTGTTTCAAGAGAAGAAGAGGGGCATAAACACCCATCGAGGGTAAGTAAAACCACTTTGTACCTGCAGGCTGGTCACGGTGAAGTTGGCAATGAGTCGGATGACCTCGGGGTAGTTCTCCACCTTCACCAGCTCTCCCAGCTGGTAATTGCTTTTCAATCGGGCCAGCAATCGGCAGAACTCATGGTAGTTATTTGGGTCTGACAGACTCTGAGAGGAGAAAAAGAGGAGAAGAATTGAGAAACAGCACTGCTTCGCAACACATGGCAGCCAGCTACAAGAGGCGCAGGTTTACGGTGGAACGGTAGAAAAAGAGCAGCAAGATGTTGCTCCCTTCTCCCCAGTGCCACAAGTGGGACATTAGAAAGTATTTTTGGCAAAGAAATTTGATGCAGAGGAAGCAGAGACACAATTCCACTGACTGCATCTGAAATACTCACCTGTGGGTTTTCCAGTATTCGCTTAACTCCATCAACGAGATGAGATAAAAACTTTGCTCTTTCCGCGTTGTTGAAGAGGGATCTGCGTACAGAGGCTATCTGCACTAAGCAGGATAAAACCTAAAAGGGGCAAAGAGAATCAACAGAAAGGGAAGGATTAGAACAATAAAATGAACAGCACGTTTCCTGTTCGTGACACAACAAATCATTTAAGCCTGATGCTCCTTTGCATGCTACACAACAGCTCCTTCACTTCAAAAGAGGATTTGAGACTACAGCCATCATCTTTGCAATTCTGTGTAGTCTATGTCAAAGTGTAGAAGCAAATTACAGCAGGGATAAAACCCACATCTCCCAAAGGAACAACATCTCCATCCTGACAGTCAATGGTGCGTTCCAAACTCTGCTCCCCAAAACGCTGGGATTTCTTCAGATGGAGAACACAGATCACGTAAGACTGAAAACACACTAGGACTGGCCGGGAAAGCTGACAAACTTAATACAGACTTGGGAAAGTATCGCAGAAGATGGAAGACTGGCAAGAAAGAAAAAATAAAAAAACCCTGTTCTTAACCCAAATCTCTGCACTTTAAATCGAGAGTAAATTCCCAGGCTGCCGGTGCAGTAGTAGCGGGCCGGTGAATAGGGTTTGGAAGAGCAGCGGCAGTCAGCTGTGAGTACCACCCTGCAGCCCCCATCCCCTCTGACCAGCGTAAGGACCACGGAATCAGCTGCTAAGCCTCTCATTCTTGCTGGCGCTTACACTTCCTGATCAAAGAGGCAGGACAATTAAAGGCGTAATTGCTTCAGATTTTTCTATTCAATAAAAAAAAAAAAAAAAAAGAATCTCACACTGTTAAAATCTCTCATGAATATTTGAGGCTCTAAATTCAGAATTAGCGAGTAACCCTTCAACATAATGAACAGTGCTGAGAGTCTCAGCGGAAAAAGTACTTCTGAAGGACCCTTCCCTCCCTAGCCAAAGGGCATGTTTTCATTGTAGCATTAATTATGAAAAATATTTATCCGATAGATAAATGCCTGGCAGGCAGCTTTTTTTTTTTCAAGAAGAAACAACCCAACTTTCAGTTCAGTTGTGCTATTGGCCATTTCATCCAACTGGGACATGGCCTAGTTTTAAAGTGTGGAAGGAGAAATTACATTCCTCCGTTGTGCTCCCAGACTTGCTACCTACTCGCAGTACGGTTTTAAGATCAACTTAGCAGTACAGTGGAAATAACAGGAGCTATATCCCTTCAAAACGGGCTGACTGGCAGAGCGAGCAGGCAGACACTGAGCTATGCAAGGACAAAGCAGTCGTTGGACTTCCAGCAAACAAGCTGCTCTTAGGTCAAATGCAAAACCTGCAGATGCATCAAAACTATGGTCAGCTGCACCAGACCAGCCTCCCCTTTGTCGCTACAGCACACGGCAGCGCCATCCCAGCAAAGGCAGCTGTCTGAAGGCAGCCGATGGCATTCTGACCAACAGTAAGTCTCCCAGATGAATCCTACAACCACTTTCTGGTAGCGGAGTCTGTAAGGAAAATAAAACTAAACTTACCAGAGGAGAAAACGAAGGAGGGATGGAATGATAAAGATCAAAAAACAACTGAAGGGTCGAAGAATCCAAGAATGCTGAAACAGAACAGAGTATTTGACTGAGAACAGCTCCATTTACTGCTTTCCATAGGTCTAACGCTTATCTTATCAACAATGGCATGTGTACTTGTCACATGAAGTACCACACTACAGGAAAATTTCCAAATGATTTCACATTTTTACACAATTGCCTTTCCCAGAAATAAAGTAAACGCACCAGTACTTGGTACTAAGACAAAATTACAGGAAAATATTTTAAGAACGTAATCTGTGAAACTGCCTGCAAAATGACGGGCAAGAACAGCAAGGATGTTGAGGACAGGTGCCGAGTTATTTGTTATTTATTTTTTTTAAAAAAACACCTTACTGTTTCTTGAATTGGCAGGTGTAAGACCGAAAGGGTAGAGGAGTGTTTTTACAGCTCAGAACAGCCGCCCCAAGTGCAGGTCACATTTGTAATCACACTAAGGAAAGGCTGGAATTCACATCTGGCATCGCACGCAAAAGTTTTATTTGTTAAGCACAGAGAGGGCTTTAGGAAGTCACCCATGCTTTCAGCTGGTATGCGGGAGATTAGCCCTCTTCCTCCAGCAAGATTACCTGATCTCCAACTGGTTGGGATCTGCACAGTGCAAAGATCATCTGAGGACTCGTCTGTCGATGTGCCAATGAAATCAAAGTTCAGGCAATTATGCGTGAGCTTAAGAAGCTGCATGAGCAGACCATGCTGGCTTTCATCATTTAGATTCAGGTTCTTCCCAGAAGCCTATAAAACACATCGTATTAAAAAAGTAAAAAGAAAAAAAAAAAAGAAATCAAGGTGACAACTGAGTTTGAGGCAGTAATTCAACTTTAAACAGCATGTCGCAATCATAAGGATCATACGCCACACGCACCAATCCCAGCTATCAAGTACTTTTACAGACAGCGTGTGTATTTACATGCTTTACACAAGAAGGATAAATAGACAGTGCTTTCTTTTTCACTCGGCTTGTACTGCACAGGAGAAAAGCAGCCAGGCTTGCCAGCTTGCAATTATACTGTGAGATTCTGGAGATAAGGAAGTTCTTATTAAGGTTAAACACAAGAATACATTTTCTGCCTGACAAGCACTTAGCAGCAGGGAATCTTGTTGCTCCACCTAACCCTCATATGGAAATGAGCGCATTCCCTTTTCTCGCACAGATGATCTGTATAAACCCTGCTCCAGTTACAACGCTCTGCTATGGGCAGGGGAAAACATGGACACTCTCGAGTAACACAAAGAACTCGACGGACACGAAATGCTAGGTCATTTCACTGCAGTTTAAGTGTAGCACTCAGGTCTGTACTCCAGGGACAGCCCGTCTATCCTTCACATTATCGCTCTGTACTTAAAACAAAACTAGCTTCTTCCAGCTTAAGTCTATTGCAAATAACACTGTGCTGACACTGCCAAGGCCAGTGCCAGTGGTCGCTGGAACGTCTTCCTCGCTCTCTCCACACTATCACAAAGACACATTCTTCTGGGGCTGCCTAAATGCCCCCTGTTTTACGGATGTGGATACAGATGTTGAGGATTGGTTTCTTGCAACCCAACCCTCCCCACTCGAAAGGATCACCTTGGAAACTTCTGCTTTACATACAGAAGCTTGAGACAGCTACNAAAAAAAAAAAAAAAAAAAAAAAGACATAACTTGGGTAGTAGGTGTTTAATCATAGGAAAACAAGTACATTGCACGAGACAACAGAAAACATTCCAGCCTGTCTTAAACCCCAGCATCCCAAGAAACAAAAGCAAGATGATTAGGAGTTAGGGTGGAAAACTAGAGCCCTCCTCCTGAGACAAGCTGTGTCTTCCTAGTCTCTAAGACCCCGTGGTCATGCAGCAACAGTAGGCTGCGTGGGCAGCAGCTCAGCCAGAGCTACACAGACAGGGCAGCAGTAAGAGTGCAGTTCTGGGGACACCCGGTTAACACGCTCTGGTTTACGCCTCCTGGCTGAGTACCAGCACTTGCTGAACTTCCTCCAACAAGTCTGGGCAGTTACAAGGACCTCGTCCTGCCTGCGCCTCCCCAGGCGCTTCTTTTCACAAAACTGGAGGAATCCTGTTATTTCTGAGATCTCTAATTGACCATCAAATGCCCCTGAAAGAAGCCAATGAATTCAAAAGCTACCAGAGCTGTTGTGGTCCAGGAGGATGGGTGCATGGGAAAGGATGACTAGCATAATTGTACAAGCCCTGCTTCCTTTAGAAACCAAGAGGAGAAAAAAGATCAAATTACACCCACATACCCACCTTTATTACTGACAGAACCAGAGCTGCTCATTTTGAAATATCTTTAAAATAAAATTTCCTTTCCACTCTTTGTGCTATTTGTCAACTTTGACACTTCACTGAGCTGGAGGGATAAAAGTTAACCTAATCAAGTCTGTGCTACTGCTGCTCAGTTTATTGGGGTAGACTTTCTCCTAAAGGGCTATTCTTGAAGGCACCATCAGACTCCAGATTAGCTTTTTAGAAAAGAAACCTGATACAGAATCAAGAATTTTCTTCAGGATAAAACCCAACCCTACTAGCAGAGCATTGCTGCCTTGTCCCAAGATAAGTATTTTTAAAGCAAATTAACTCACGTGTGGTAATTAGCACAAAATAAACACCTGGGGAACACAAGACAGTCTAATATTTAAAATGGAAAACAAACATCTCTTTCCTGATGCTTTAAGACAGGAAAGTTTAACCCAAGCCTCACGGTCCAGGCACATGCATTCAATCAAGATTGCTGAAAAGAGTTATATTTCTGTATGTGTCATTTTTTTTTTTTTCCTCTCCTTAATACAAACCTAAGTCACAGCTTTGCTGAAAAACAAGTCCAGAACATAGCTTTTAGAACAAGAGCGCTCATTCCAGGAGAGTTACATCAGAGGCAACTTCAGCCCAAAGTCTGCTGCCACAACATACAGCCCCAAGAGAGATGACAACCGATGGTGTCCTTACCTGTTTCAGTAAATTGCATGACAGTGTGAAAATATCAAATAAGGATGAATCTCGGAAGGACGAGGCTATCTTCCTGTGCTTGGTCAGTGGATGAGTAGTATCCGCCTGAGCAGAGAGAAAACCAGTGCTTAGAACTGACGGGCAGAGGTGGAATGAGAGCAGCAGAACCCACAGGAACCCTGCTAGGCACTGGGACATCAAGGTTTCCCTGCCCAGAGCAACGTTACACCGGTTGGGGAAACCGGGGGGATGCACTGCCACGGCAGTATGTGCTGCTACTGCAGAACCGTGGCTCTTCCACAGATAAAATCATAGCGCTGGCTGATGACAGGACTTTCCACCTGCAATACTTACACTGCAGTTTCACCGTAGCCCTGCCAGAAAGCAGGGCTGGGTTTACTCTCAAGTTCATTTCAATCTCTTGGAAAGCAGGATCAACAGCAGTATTTTCAACAGCACTGAAGTCATTTTATTAACATCAACACTGCTTTCTGAAGTGGCGTGAACTCCTAAGGAGTTAAATCCTACCTGAAGCCGCTGGGCAGACACATGGTCAACTACTAGCAATTATAATTCCCCTCCTGAACCTGCGCAGATGAGAAGAAAACTAGAAGGAGAGTTAACCAGTGACAGCCAGTTTGAACTTTGCTGTATCTGTTATAAACTCCAGTTCTGGATCTCTCACTGTATCAGAATAAAAAGCTGACAGACGATCTAAGAGGCAAATACACACATATTGCTTTATACTGGATACTGAGTCTCTGATTCAACCACCGCGTTCTAGCACAGGCGAACAGCAGCGCGGGTTACGTCACTTTGCAGAGTACTTTCTAGGAAGGGAAGAAAAGTGATGTGACACTTCACATCTTTGCCACTTATTGGAACGCAGGCTGGCAAAATTCCACTTGCCCAGGATAAGTTATTTGATGGGCAGTTGGTTATCACAGTGCATCCGAGATGGACCCTCACTGCAGCCCCACGCAGAGCCACACAACTTGAATCTCCATTTCCTTTATGTTTTTGTTATTATATGTCTTTTAACCTTAAATATGCACGTATCTCATCCAGTATTGCAGGAACCAGTACAGATCTAACCACTGCAGACCTCACTTCAGCGTACTAACCTTCACAACAACCCCATGGAGGATGCCAACACTCTTGTCTCTTACATTACAGGTGAGAAAGAGAAGCCCTGCATCACCCAGTAGTCGGTGGTAGATCAGAACTGGACCTAAATTTGTCAGGTGCTCTAATGACTGAATTATCGTTCCTCAGCTCGTGCTATTAGATTTCAGGGTCTTTAAGAAAATGAGCATTATTTATTCTTTCCATGGTTATTATGATTATTATGTATTTCTGGGCTTGTGGCAAATGAATATTTCCTTTTTCGTCACTATGAGGTCACATGGCTTTAATCAGTGAACTCCTACAATCCAGTGGACACTCGGTACCTCCAGGCAAGTCTGTGCAGTACTTAAAGAACAAAAACTGATACCTCAAAACAGTTACTAGCAGTCTATTTTATTTGTACTGTGAGCTTTTGGAACAAAGGCTTTAGTAAACAGAGTTCTAGAAACTTCGGCCCTCGTGCAATGTAGTTGGAAGTTTAAATAGTTATTAAAAAAAAGCCTGAAGAGAAGCCCCAGAAGGGGGTTTTGGGTGTTTTTTTGCTACGTACATGCACTTGACCCCACTCTGATGAGTGGGCATGTTGGCAGATTTATTATTTTGCAAGTAATAGCAGTTTTAGACTTTCCAAGATGAGTCACTGACTCCAGCCCTGTGCAACTGCTGGCACAAAGCAAATTTAGGAATGAGCAGTAAACTGAGGCAGATTTAATATCCAAGATAACAGGAAGAGATTTTTGATTAAAGTGTTTAACTTCGTTGCTTATTTTAGTATCAACCTGTAGAGACTCTGGAACTGGGATGGGTGACAGTTTCTGTCCTGACCATTCTCCCGCCAGCAGAAGCTGCAGCCCCGCACAAAGATGCGGACAGACACGTACTAATTTAGAGAGGTACACAGATTTGCTTTCGTCTCTCATGCAAGGACGTGAAGGACCGGCCCTCTGCAGAGATGAACTTAGGATTGTGCAAAAGTCTGGTCAAGGAAGTGGTAACTGTAACAAGACATGGCTCAGGAGTTCGGAAGAGAGCTATGGGTTAGGATTTACTGATCAGGACAGGCTTAAATAATCCAAGTGATTTTGGAGTCTGAAATTGATATAGAAGCCCTTCAGGTTACAGCACAGGGCTCGGGAAGTTCGGAAGTGCTGAACTTCATCAAGTCCAGCAGAAGAAATCGGTGCTTTGCCCTGGCCAGGACAAAACCTTCTCCTCCATTTCCAGTTCTGAAAACAATTAGTGATCATCCTTCAAATCCCACTCAAGGATCTCTGTTCCAATGCCTGGATTAGTCGATATACCAGCAAAAATGAAAGGTTAGTTTCCTAAGCAAGATATAAAAATCAAAAAAACTTAGTTACCCCTGGTCCTCTTAGCAAAATCAGAGACATTTATACACATGGCAACTCTCACGCTGCCTTGGGACAGTGGTAGCCATCAATGGTGCTACAGCAAAGTCTGCCTGACCGATAGGAAAAGGATGCAAGTTTGGATAGCACCAAGTAAAGCCACTTGTTCCGGCTTTCAACATAAATCCTGAGAGGCAGCATAACGTTAGAGGGCTCTACAACCCACTGAACTAACTAACCTGGAAAGACTTCTGCATCAACACCTTGCTGCAGCAGGCACAACTGCGTGCCACACCAGAGCACCAGGGACTTGGTGTGTCCATTGCTTCTTCTGCCGGTCACTGGGGACCGGGGCTGTGTAAGGGACAAGGCACTCAGCCCCGATAAACCGGCGGAATTTGAGAACTCCCTGCTGGGAACACTACGAAACTTAGTACCGAATGAAAAGGACGCTTTAAAAATCTGTGCAATTTGAGAAATCCTTTTTGTTTCATCGCCCCGGTCAATACAGCGGAGGGCATGCTCCATTCGCTTCTTGGCACAAGAATGCTGTAAGCTGAAATCACGCAGAGGGGCGGACAGCAGAAGGTGCCAGGGATGTCCTCGCCCTCGGGGCTTTGCCCTCACTAGGTAGGCTCGGCTAGTTGCTTAGCATTGCTCTTTCCTTTTTCATCTCAGAAAATTAAATCAAAATATGAGAGAAGATGGAAGATGCCAGTGAAACAAAACAATTCCTCAGGACAGGGCGTTTCAGCATCTTACCATAAAAGCACATGACTGTGTAAAAATAATAAAAAAAAAAAAGAAAGAAAAACACACCCAACACACAACACCCCCCCCACACCAAAAAAAGCCCAAGCAAAAACCCCCAAACAATGCACAGACACACAGCAGGACACAATATGAATGAGAAAATTGGACACTTACTTCACTGAGGAAGGCTGTAGCACTTACTTGATTAATTTCATTAGTTAGTTGGGACAGGATTGTCACTCCTATGATGCAGTGCTCTACACTATCCTGAGGAAGGAAAGGGGGACAGGGAAAGCAGTTAGCAGTGCCAGGATGTTTCCATTAAGCTTCACGGTCATTCAAAGGCCTTTCTGCTTGGAAGACTTCTAGACATGTTTGTCTAGAAATGCTTTACCTTTGTAGTATTGCGACTGGAAAAAAGCCCGTGAGCAATACCAAGCTCAGAATGTAAAACGTGCTTTTACAGTACTTGATGTTGTTTAACAATGCAAAGCGTTCTAAAGAGTTTGGTAACATGAGCTAATAAAAATAGGCTCCTTTTATTTAATAATTTAATCAACATTTTTGTCTTATGCCCTAACTCTGAAAAGATTTATTTATTTAGATTTTTTTTTAAATCAGCTTGTTTAATTTTAACAGAGGCCGTGGTAAAGCAGGCAGAAATTTCTGCAACATTAGAACAAGTATTAAAGTTGCCAGATGAAAACTCTGGGAAATAAACTTTTTTTTCCCCCTCCTCTTTTAAAACTACAGACCTTGAACAACATGAGTAGCAGCTGACCAAGTTTCTCCGCACACCCGCCCCAGGGCCCTCCTGCCAAGAAGGACAGGCTATCTCCCCGTGAAGGCAGTCCATTCTTCACAGCCTGTTCAGCCTCTGGCTGCACTTGAGACTGCCAACAAGGGGCCAATTGTGAAATAAGTCCGTTACAGATACCTCTTCACTAGGAACGGTAATCCATTTATCAAATGATTTAAGAGAAACAACCTGTATTGTTCCTTTGCCCCAGTTTCTGCTCTGTAACTGATAAATGTTTCCTTTCCTAGCTCCACCTTGGTTAGCACCTTCTGCACAAATCTCCAGCTTCAAAGACTGAACTCATCTGCAGTAGAGAAATTCAAGCATATTTAGGCTCGGGACCTCGGCCGCTTCTTTACTGGAGCCATCTCTTCATGACAGCCTCAGTATTTACATGATAACATCTAGACAGAAGCCACTGGAAAACCTGCAGCCTCCTGTACACTTTAGCAGCCGGAACAGGTAACTTGAGCAAACGGGAACAGACCATCTCAAACTGAACACAGCAAGCAGATATTCACACCATTTAATTAAGTTCCTGATTAAAAAGCACACATTCCTGATGCCATGAGCCAGCAGAGTGAGGAACCTAGCTCTGATAATTTCAGCTAAGAGCACCTACAAACTATGTGGGACATAGTTACCAGCCCAAAAGGGAACATGATCTTTAAATCTTCTAGATCCTACTTCACTTCAGACATCTGCAAATGCCTAAAATAATGGTAGTTAGCCTATTTTCCGAATGCCCACATTCTACCCCTCCAGAATTAAAGGCTTGTACACATTACACCTCCTCTTCCACACTGGGAAGAATTTCTGGTAATTTTGATGATAGAAGATCTATTGTCTTCCTCCAACTTTTGATTTTGAGACAAATTTCAGAGCAAATAAGTCAGCATTCATAGCGTTACAGCATCTACTGATCTCTCTGGAAGGAAGTTTCAGTTTGGAGAGAGCTGTTGATAAAAACGCAACCTTCTACCTATACAGTCTTTTGGGTTGGAATGAAACCCTATACCGTGGTGACAGCATGTACATTTATGAAACAAGTCAGGACTTCTAAAGAAAACTGTTAACAATAACGTTTGTGGAATAGGCTAGCTTTAAGCTACATTTTGTTATGATAACTCAGCTAAATATCAAATGTGACTTCCATGGCTATATCGCCCTTGCAGTGACTGCAAGCAAGTCAAGTATGGCACGTATTTCCCTCGTAGACAACACCCCCACGTGTTTACCATTTTGCACTGATCAGCATGGTGCATTTNAACCCTATACCGTGGTGACAGCATGTACATTTATGAAACAAGTCAGGACTTCTAAAGAAAACTGTTAACAATAACATTTGTGGAACAGGCTAGCTTTAAGCTACATTTTGTTATAACTCAGCTAAATATCAAATGTGACTTCCATGGCTATATCGCCCTTGCAGTGACTGCAAGTCAAGCACGGCACGTATTTCCCTCGTAGACAACACCCCCACGTGTTTACCATTTTGCACTGATCAGCATAGTGTATTTAAGCTTGAGAGCTTGAAAGAAGAATTGCGCAACTGGAACACTACAAGACTTGTCTTACCATTGAACACTAAAGGCAGCAGTTTCCAGAAATGAATCCCTGTCCCGCCAAACTTTAAATTATAAAAAACTGACCCGTCCTGCCAGTTGTGAGCTGCTTCACCTTGGTAGTCACTATTCAATCAACAAACGCACAAATGAAAGACTGGACAGATGACACGAAGGTGCAAAACAATAACTGAAAACTAATCCCACTTTCAAATCCCACAACGTGTGTATTCATCTTTCAAAATATCTGACCTGTAAAAACCTTGTGACATCTGTGATCACGTTCCTGAAGACATATTCATCCTTCTGACAGTCAAACCAGCCCAACTTTGTGATCCTCGCATATAACTGGATTAGTGCTTGTGTGACAAACGTTGCCAACTTTGGCCGAGTGGCAAGGTAGTTGAGCACATAGTTCCCTGAAACACAGAGAAGAGGAGGTGTATCTGTAGACAGAGCCCCGGCAGATGGAGCTGAGATGGTAACACTGATAGGAAAAAGCATCTTTTTGAAAGATGTTTAACAGAAAAAAAAATAAAAAATCAGCACAGTAGTGGGTTAGATACAAATGTTGACCTTTTACTTGTGCCTGTAACATACTAAAGCTGTGGAACAGATCTGGGAAGTGGTTAGAGACCGGCGTGAGTTCCTCCCCACAAGCCTAACTTGTTTTGTATTATCAGATTAAGTCCAAGCCTCTGTAAGCACAGGCAATAGCAAGAAAAGCTGAAAATATTTCAAGACCTTTCCTCGGGGATGATCAGCTACTGCATCATTTGTAAAAAAGAAAGCGGACTGAATGGCATTCAGACTCCTTCCTCGGAGGAAAGGAAGTATCAGCCTTTCTCCAGGAAAGAGCACTGTCACAGACTGACTGCTCCCTTAGGAGATACTCTCAATGATATTTCAGAGAGCCATAAAGGATTTTCAGTTTTGAAAGCATGTCCTCAAAAGAGGCAAGTGCCATGCGTATTTTATACTCCCCCCAAAAAATTTATCAAATGCAACTCATTTATTCGCAAGACCACAGCATTGTCGTTCGCTTCCACCCGGAAAAAAATCTGTATATTTAGCCTTGAACTCTGTTAGCTAATGATATAGGTGAAGGTGCCATCTAAGAGAAACGTTTCCTTGCCTTCTGGGCATCCTATGCCTTAGGATAGCACAGTAGCTTGCAGAAAACCTCCCAGCCGTGGATGAAAGTCCACATGACAAATATGCACATTAGTTTGGTTAGAAAAATTAAATCTTGTACTTACGAATATCTATTCGTTGTTCCAACGGTAAAGGGTTGTTTGTGCGTGACACGAGTTTTGTAAGGCATGTAGCTGCCAATAACTGGGAGTAGGATGACTGTAAGGAAAAAACAACCAGAACATAAGCAGAAGTTTACCGCACACCGCAGAAGATCAAGCGGCAATGCTGGATTTTAAGCTAATTGCTGTCTGGAAATTTGAGTTTAAAGCATTAATTTAATTGGTAAGTCTAAATACTCTACATAGCATTTATTCCATGTTTTTAGAGACACTAAAGTAAACCAGATATTTGAAGAAAGGGTTTAAGGAAGAAAGGAAAAGCTTTTAAAGAGCAGAAGACAACAGAACCACCGCTGAAGGCAGGAGTAAAACTGCAAACATAGTCAAACTGCATGAAGTTACCTTAAACGCCATGCCTGAAAAAGACAATTAGCCCTCTGAGCCATAGGAGTTCCTTACTATACATTAAGAAGCACTTACAACTTCCACTTTATTACTAACTGCAGGTTAAAATTCTTTTCTTACAGAACAGCATACAGATCACTGAACTGTAATCTAATTCAGGGACACAAATGATGGCAGTCAACCACCTAAAACCTCTGACTGCACCCAATTCCATAAATTACAGCCAGGGAAATGACAAGCATTTTGCATGCTAATTTCTGTAATATATAGTACAGTGGAAAGCTTAGTATCCAAGATGCAGGAAAGCTATTTATTCCAACATTCCCAAGGACAGTCGGCTACAAAGCGAGTTAGATCCCAGACTGAACAAAAAGCCCCACAACTCTCCAGAAAGGGTCAGAGAGGCAATGGATCACACGCAGAGAATGCAACGGGGCTTTAGGAACTTTACTTAAAAAAAACCCAATTATTTGTCCTCAGGTAAACCAGCTACTAGTTCCCATCAGCTTCAAATCAGTTTGTTTTGAATTCACTGGACTTCAAATTTAACAGAAAGTTAAATAATTTGCTTTGCGTAAGTTTGCCATGTTTGTTATGCGTCACTCTTCTCCCCCTCCCTTCACCACCTCCTCCTCCTCCTGGAGGACTTACTCTTTACAAGAAGCTGTTTAATGTTTCCTATTTTTGTGAACAAGGCTCCAATCTGATAGATATGAAAGCTGGATGCACATTCTGCCAAAAGTCAAATCTTGCAAGATCACGTGGCAAAGCCATTTTAAACATTATTTGTGCCGATACAAAGTAAAAACCAAATGGCCCCTTAAAAAAGAAGAAAGCTAAAAAAGTCAGGCAGGATTTACTGCTGGCATATTTTACATCCTTTCTGTAACACTAATTCTAAAGCACATGATCTAATTTTCCCTATTTCAAACTGCTGGATTATTAAGACAACACTATAGCAAGGGCAATTTTCCAAGGAAACATTCCAGAAGAAACACTGCTGGTTTTAGCCCATATGAACCCCTGCACGCACACCGTTTTCTCCCCAAAGCCCACAGAGAGGGCAGTGGTTCCCACAGTCTATGAAATACCACTGCCATAATAATGTTTTCAACTTAAAGCTTGACACGTCTGGGTGGTAGCCTGCGAAGAATGCAGCCAGGCCCACAAGACATTAGAACTGACAGGCGTTTGTAGTACCCACTGCAGCAGCATAATTAGCCATCAGAGCCAATGCTTTTTTTGGCATAGGCTGCCCACAAACTGAGATCCATGAGAGCGTACCGGGGATGCAACGTCAACACTGCATACCAGACCTTGGGGCTATTTCCCTTATCAATGCCCAAAATACCAAGATCCATTTTGGACAATTATATTGTTTTACATACACTCCCTCTTTCTAGAAGAAGCTGGCACTTGCTCAGGCAGTCTGGACTGTTGGTGAACTCCACCAAGGCTTTCTCTGCCTGGAGCCGTGTCGCGGTGTCTGTGGTCTCATACAGCTGCTTGCACAGGTTCTCTAGCTGGGCTAGGCTCTGCAACACAGGAAAACAAATCAATTAGAAACAAGAGATTTTCCAGTTTAGTTATTCGGCAGTTCAACTGAGGTTATACGTACGTATACATACACACACATGTAACTTCACTGTTTGCGCAAAGGAAGGAAAACGCTCAGCTCGCAGTATGTCCTTCCATCAACTAAATGAATTTAATCTACTAAATTACCTGTACAGAAATTTCACAGCTACCTCTTACACCTGACAATGCACCCCGTTGCCTTGCCACTTTCACCTTTTTGAACCTGAACTTGGGCGCCCACTCCCAGCGTCAGCACTCACCAAGCCCAACTGCACCGCGCAGCTGATGAGGTCTGGAAAACCTCTTACAGCTTGCGCTGTAACGGTGACAATCCTAACCTGCCCATTTTAAATAGCAAAAAACATTCTCACATCTAGTTTTTATGTTATACAGCGTCAAATCCCCGACAAACTTGGTTTATATTCCCTTTGCATTGCACCGTAACAGACTTCAGCATCCCAGGATGCTGGAAGGATCTCGCGTTAAATCTTCTACACTACACATGCCAAAAATACCTAAAGCAGAACAGAGCAAATGAGGAATGGGATGGATGCCTTTGAGCAGCGTCTCTGTGAACGCGTTCGAAGGGAAATAAAACTACCAGGCAGATTCTGTGTGCTCAAACAACTGGAAAAATATTTGCCATAAACTGTGATCCAGGCAGATGGTTTCCCCCAGTGAAATCTTAGGTGTCCTAGTTAAAAAGTGCCTTCACAGATGGGTATAAATACTCCCTCAGGTTCTTACTGCTAGATTAATAAGCAGGTATTTTCTACTGCTTTAGGGCTACATTCTAGGTTTCCAGGGGTAAATCATTACAAGCATACCATAACTTTTGTGCTTTGACTTCTGCGTTTGTAAAAAGGATACCGTCAGTCGCCTAATTTATATTTGTAGAAGAGATTGTTATGCAAAAGCCGAGTTACAGGGTCAGCCGACGGATTCACGCACCACATCAGCGCACAGCTGAACGCTTTCTTATACACAAGTGCAGCAATTCCATGCCAAAAGCACACAGAAGTTTTTGATGCTTTGTTAGTTTTTGATGCTTTGTTGCCGAGATGATCATCAGATAGAACAGTGTTATAAGAAAGACAGAAGGACCCTCTCCAAAAAGCCTCTTACCGTGTACCATATTCCAGAGCTCTGATTTATTTTTAAAAACAACCACCTAACGGATGATGTTGTGCTGACAGCTTCACTATATTACAGAAATGAGAGAACTTTGCTAAGTGCCAGTCAGCAGTTCAACACACAGTTTTGGTTTAGAGAAAGCCAAAACCCAAAGACTTAAGCTCTACACAGAAAATCTTTAAAAACCTAGAATGAATATAAACCATTATTAACTATTATAAACCATATTCACTCCAGTTAAGCATTTATCAGCACCTGTCGTTTCTCATTACAAATCCACTTTCAGTTATTTAAAATCAGTTGGCAAAGTCTACATTCAGGAAGGCGCCTAGTTATGTGTATCATCCTCAGCCCAAGGACAAAACACCATTTCCTCCAAAATCCTTGAAACCATTTATCAATTTGAAAAGCTACCACGACCCTTCAGTCCACAGATGTAGAATGGACCAAATCCTTGGGAAATGGCTCAGCCCAGCTCCACAGCGATGAATTGCAGCCCATAGAACGGTTAGAGTTGGAAGGGACCTTAAAGACCATCCAGTGCCACCCCCTGCCCTGGGCAGGGACACCTCCCACCAGCCCAGGTTGCTCCAAGCCCCGTCCAACCTGGCCTTGAACACCTCCAGGGATGGGGCAGCCACAGTTTCTCGGGGCAACCTGCGCCAGGGGCTCACCACCCTCACAGCCAAGAATTTCTTCCCAACATCTCATCTCAATCTCCCCTCTTTCAGTGTCAAACCGTTCCCCCTCATCCCATGACTCCCCTCCCTGACCAAGAGTCCCTCCCCAGCTCTCCTGGAGCCCCTTTAGGCACTGGAAGGGGCTCTGAGGTCTCCCCGGAGCCTTTTCTTCTCCAGGCTGAACCCCCCCAACTCTCCCAGCCTGTCCTCCCAGCAGAGGGGCTCCAGCCCTCAGAGCATCTTCGTGGCCTCATCTGAACTCATGGTCCCTTGGACCCACACCAAACTGACGATCACTGATCCGGAGAAAGTAGTTTACAAATTAGGAAAAAAGTATCTGTTTTTAAGAGTTTTACACCACCCTGCATTAATTCTTCAATAAGTTCAGGAATGGGGTTTCCCTAGAGTCGGCTTTCTTCACGCCTCTGCGAAACGCTTATTCCCTGCGACTGTTTGGGACTCGGCGGCAATAACCATGGCTCCTTTTGTGCGACACTCGCCATGACAAAACACCCTTGTTTGTGCACAGTGCGTGATCCGTGCCAGCCTTCTTGCAGATCACAGTTAGTTAACTCCCTCGGAGCCAGAGGGGACACACAGCCTCCGGGACTCAGACAAAACAACTCCAAAAAGCCAACGGCCCCAACCAAATAGCCCCAATCGAATAGCCCGTCTGCTGCCCAAGAGATACAGCACACAAGGGCACCATTAAGCGTCCCATTAATGACACTGCGGTCATTAAAGCACAGTTTTCTTGCGAAAAAAAAAAAAATCACACAGATGGAAAATCTAGTCCAAATTATCCAGGAGTGTGAACCCAGCAACTCAATGAGGAATAAAAGTGCACTCTACTCATGTTAGATTAAGCCAAACATCACACCAGGTTTTAAACATATTTTTAATATTACATCTTTTATTGCACAGTGTCAGCTGTCCCAAGTGTCCCTGTCCGGACAATCCTCGAGTTCACTCGATACTTTTTCGTCGTGGTATCCCCAGATACACAGCTGCAGAGGGGGCTGTGGGATGGAGAGTATTTTAGGGCACAAGGAGAGGTACCAAAGCCTACGAGGGCAACTCAGAGGGAAAACTGATGTCCAAACTTGCAAGTTTTCATCTGTTATTTCAAGTTTTCGAATCATCATTTTAGTTTTTTAATTTGATGTGCTCAAATATCTGAAAAAACATTCACAATAAGCTATAATCCGACCAAATTTCTCTGATGAAAAACCTTTACACAATTTTTAGGGCTGTCTCACCAATAAATTTCTTTTCTCCCCTTGTGCCCTTACTCGATTATCTGTCACACAGCCGGGCAGAGCGGTTGAGCTGCCCTGATACCGCATTCCAGGTTTACAACATTAAGTTTTCCGCACGTTTTAATGTCGCCGCGATGAGGGCAGCGGAGTTGCCCTCCTCTCTGCCGACGGGGCAGAAATCAGGCTAGCCTTACTCCAGCACCCGGCTTCCAAAGCCAGAGATGTTCGGGCGTTAGGGGTTGCAATTAGGTGGGGATTATTTCACTACAGAGACGGGGCAATACCTACTCTTTCACGCAAGATAAATATACCATTTAGTATAACGATTATGCAGGGCAAGAGGTCTGCATAGTCCAGATAAGGACTAAGGCATGAGACAGCAGAGTAGTTGAAACGGGGAGACACTCTGCCACCCCGCTAGCGCTGCAGGCGTGGGCTGCGTTACAGGATGGAAAGGTACACGGCCAGTGAAGGAAAATAGTATTAAAAGCACAGTTACAACTGAGTAAAACTTGTGTTCATCGCTCCTTTGAGAATGAGTGGCTCCAAAAACTCTTTGTAAAAAGAAGAAACCAGTCCTTTGCACCTAGGGAAGGCAAGGAGGTGCCGATGGGGTACAACGGGGACTCTGTGGCTGCGGGACAGCAGTCGGGATGGCATTTTAGGAGAACTGCTGAGTCACGGGAGACTGTCCCAAGTGTCAAACACCCCCTCCCTCGCCGGCTCCCAGCCTTCCAAATCGCTCTTATCTGCTCCTCACACGACGGCACTGAAATCCCAGGATTTTTCTACAGTTGCACATACCATATTCTATTAACACATAGTAGTGCGCCCAAAGTACTTTACGCAGTAGCAAGAAAAAAAAAACAACCCACATCATCCAATTTCTCTCAAACATCGCACTACAAAGGCTAAATGACAACCTGAAACACCAGCCATCTCCTGGCTTGGAGTATGTGCCTTAAATGCGTACTGAAAAGCCTGAACTGCCACTGAAATTTTCACATAACCACCTCTCAACTCCAAGCTCCACACAGACAACGATCACTTCACTTTTCCTCCCATGTGCACACACATTTTTTCCCCTCCAAAGCCAAGACACAACCAAAGCCTACGCTTTTCCCTCCAATAAAGTGTGGCAATTAACGCCTATGAATGGAAATCTGCATGCTATCTCCGTGTTTTTCTAAGTCCAGCTTCCAGGCGTGATGTCTCATTATGGCACTATCTACAAGCCTTAGACTATTTTTTTTTTTGCAGACAGAAGTTGAATAAGTTTGTGTCCCTAGGGTAAAAAAAACCAACCCCAAAACAGCCTCATATTTTTGATCCAGCTCCCCAAACTGAAGTTCAGCCCCGCACTGCAAAGGACCGGAGGATAACGCAACACACACTACCACCGACTCCAACGCCACTGTTTTGTATGCGGTAGAAGTGTTTTTCAACAAAGGAAAGTATATTTATCAGAAACAAGTGATCTTGACAAATGATTAGCAAAACTTCCACTCCCCTTTTCCCCAACAGCAACAAGCTCAGAGGGAGGTTTTGCTGCAGACCAACGTCCTACAGAGAGTGGGAGGCTCCGTTCCACAGGAGCCCTGCATGCAGTGAAGCTCTTTCCACCACGGGCTGCGCAGTCCTGAGCAGGAATTGCCAATCCATCAGCCTCACATGAACTTTGCATCGTGTTATTGCTTATTTCTTTAACAACATCAAACACCGAGAAGAAATGAGTTTTCCTCCATGTATGGCACCCCCTTTGTATGATGCTGTCCTCAGATGTTTGTCCACTGAGAGCAGCTGTGAAACTCAAAATGTGGAAGGAAACCCCAACCTATCAATCTCATTTATACTACAAGCTACAAATAAAACTTGCCACTGTTCAGCATTTTCCCCATGGTGAAGATAAACAATGTGTGATCATCTTTAAAATGATAAATACTACAAGGAAAGTAACAGCTACCTAAAAGGAGTCCCCGGGGGATGGCTGTGGAATTGATCCTATATTACACGGTTGCTTAAGCAACGCTCTTTACATCCAAGGGCTGCAATAAGCTCTAGGCAGGTTTAGTTCAATAGAGTTTGACTTCGCCACGCTGACAGTTCCCATTTCAGAAAATTGAGGAAACGCACGCTGTGCTCGGCGCACTCAAGATGGCAGAAGCCAGAAAGTAAGCAGGAGCCTACACAGCCGGCCCCGACCGCTCAGGGGGAGCGGGCGAGCAATAACCCCACAGATTCAGACATCTAAAATGGAGTATTCCGCTTAACAAGCTCAATCCAAACTTTGCCGCTGCCTGGTGCTTCTTATCCTGAAGGATGTGCGTTGCTGTAAATCCTCCAGGCACACATTGTTTCCAAGACATTCCTTCCTCCTGCCTTATGGTTACTGACTCCCTGAGCCAGAGATCCTGCAACATGTTTAATACAGTTATTTTTGTCCCAAGCACATTCATCCATTTTAATATCCCCCAACCGATTCCCCCATATGTTATAATCAAAGTCAGACTTCACAAGCGCCGGGCGACTGCAGGGCAGGCAATGAGATGTTTATGTCCTTGCTCACTAGGAGCATGCAGCAGGCTCCAGAAGAAGAGTTACCCGTGTACCTCCAGGACGTGACATCTCTGCGGTGGGAACAGACCGTCATCTATTTTTCCTTTCCCTCAAACATTTCACATCCAAGGAATATCGATTTCTGTATTTGCCTGTAAAGATGCACACCCCTCGCACACACGCTGTTGAAGCGAGTAACGCAGCGCCCCAAGCCCTGCCTTCAGTCCTACGCTGGCACCGGGCATCAGAGCAGCACCGCGTGCGTCAGCTTCTGCTCTTCAAAGCTGTAGACATTAGCTAGCTTTCCTCAATCGCTTGCCGACCTTACAGCAAAACAGGGAGGAAGAAGATGCGGCACGCAGTCAGGGCTCCGAAACACTGCGTTTTGAGCAAATGCAACCGTGCAATGAAGATGCATCGCAGTGGTCAAAGGGCCCTGGTGGTTTAAGCGACTAAGGCTCAGAGAATGCCTCAGATCACTTGATGAATGTCAGGTATTTCAACCAAAAATAAAAAAAAACCTTTTAAGTTGAGTGATGCAACTATTAACTGCCAAGGACCAGGATGATGCATTTCGTAAGCACTCACAGCTGTAAAAATCAAGGTCTCATGGCTCATCAGTCTCATTTGTTAAGAGAATCTGAACAACAAATTGCCCATTTCCATTTACCCGACTAATAACAGAGAAAGCAAACCTACCTACACCCTTCCAGCGCATCTCAAAATTATTTATTGCAGTAGTATTTTCAGGCATCTCCCTGCATCTCTCGGGGAATCAATAAAGAGCTCTCATTTCTTTCTCTGAGACGAATGGTCTTCAAGCCCAGACGGAACAGGGCTGTCTTCAGGATTCAGCCCTGCTATTTTACTGCGCAACGCTTTAGAGCAACTCCAAATACCACCCCATAGAAACACTTCAAATTAACACCAACACTTCCCATAACTCAGTACTGACAACACAGAAACTCAAATGATACACAGGGCAGTTTCTATCCCAAAGAGCTTAAAGAGGAGGAAGACGATGCCCTTAGTGGGTGGTGAAAGCACTGAGAGAAACTATTCAATATTCTAGTTGGGTGCAAATAAATACTTGTGCATAATTTTATCAAGGCTTAGCTCTACCAGGCCAGCCATTTGTTTAGCTCTCTGCTAAGAAACGAGAGAAAAGACAAGGCAATGTTTGGCTTTCTAATACAGGGCATGAGTTAAGTGAACAGTCCTGAAGCTAATTACACCTCGGAGGCCAGCGGCACCGAGAACAGACTGCGGGCTAAAATCTCCAAAAGAAACCTCTACATTTCTGCATCACCAGGACTTCCAGATGCTAGCAGAAGCTGAGTGCGTATACCAACAGCCACGAAATAAATTAGAGGTTTGACAATGCATCAAATTTATATATTTTTTTTTTAAGAACAAACCAGATGTAGTGAAAATGGGAATCACCCCTGCTTTCAGTGCCGGCCAGCTGGAAGTGTTTATTTCACCTTGACCGTGTCCTGGGTTTGCACTTCTTTCATGCAGCACCGAGTCTGACATAATGCACAACTCGAACCGCTAATTGGAAGGTCTGACTCCTACGGAAAAATGGTCACATATCTATTACCTTCTCTGAACACTCCATGGAATTGTGCAGCATTACTCCCCTGAATGCATAATTCAATTAGAAGAGGAGGTCTGTTATAGAACAAATGGGAAAAGTAAAACAACAACAGAGATACGATGGCCCGAGGCACCCAGCTCCTGGATTCGACGGGGATGAAACCATCCGTGGAGGAAGAAGTGGGCAGGCTGGGAAGATGCACGTGGCTGTAAACTATGGCAACTCTTTCTTGCATGGGAAGTCTGCCAGCCATACTTGAGGGAAGGCAAAGTTGAAAAAAAACCACTCGTCTTATTTAAAAAAATCTTTAGAAGTCAGCCAGTTTCTGGAACAACAAATCACATCATGTTTTGAAGAAACTGCCTCTATATCATTACAGATTTCTACTAAACTTAAGGCAACCATTCCTGCGTTCAATCCCCACTGATGCTGTTGAAGGAGTAATGAGAGACCCCTGGCGATGTAATACCTAGGAATGGATGAATTACTGAATTCTACCCCAAGAAAGGCCCCTCTCCCGGTGGGAGGACCCAGCAGGGCCCTAAGCAAGGAGAGCAGCGCAATCGGCCTGGTAACTGCAGCAAGCAGGTGCTCCTCCACTTCTCAGAATAAAAAAAGGAGAGGCTGGAGCAGCACCAACACCTTTGCTACAACAATGGCAGAATGAGTCACTCCTGTTTCTCTTTACCTTTTTATTTATATGCCACAGCTAATATACTGCTTCAGCAATTGTACCCTTCTAACCTCTCTTTTTCAGAACTGAATGTTCCTTGTGCATCTGAGGGCTTTTCATTTGGCACAGGTTGGCCATTTCCTAACGAGCAGCAACCTGGAACTTAGGAAACTGCAAGCACAAGACACACACGGGACCAGCACAGTGCTGGATACACGGAGTCGGGATATCTGCGATCATTTGGATGAGCCAAACCTCTCAAAATCTCTTCTACCTGTTGATAAAATATTATAAAGAGAAGGGAGTCCTGCCATGCAAACCAGCGTTCCTCGTTTCAGTAACGTGGGCACAAAGTCCGGGTAGGTACCAAGGTCGCTGTGATTCCCGCTGTGGACAGAAATGTTTTTCATATTATTAGGATTAACAGTACAACCCGGATACCTCTAGGTGTGAACACAAGTTCTACAGAACAAAAAGAATGGGACTTTGGGTATTTACTCTGACAGACACCTCTGACACCTTAGATGGTCATTTTGGAAGGAGACAGCCAATGTTTTGTGGCTGGAAACTACAAAATCGGGCAACAGGCACCACAGTTCTTTGCCTGTGCAGGTCTGTAAGGTACGGACAGATTGAAAGCACTGCCACCACACAATGTGAGCAGGAGCTGGAGCTACAGACCAACGCTCTTCTCTAAATGGTACTGTTAGCATTGTGGGGGATTATTTTCGATTTGTTTAGATAGCAGGATAACCCCTGCAGGGCATCGCTTTGGAGCATCATGCAAAAAACAGTAATACACCTTCTATTCTTCTGATAGTTTTAACCGAGTAATATTTTTTCTTTGAACTCTAGGAAAAGCTCATTTACAAAATTATCTGAATGAACTGAAAATTGCTTTTGAGGTCACAGATGCCCGTCCTTGCTTTGCATTCGGTTACAGAGGAGGAAAAAAGAAGTCTTCAGCATTGCCTCATCCCACCACGTTCAGGACACAGAACAGAAGGTAAGGAGGCTCATGGCAAATACCAGAGCGTAGGGAGAAAAACTAAGGCAACTGCGCTACTGGGCAAGCTAGCTGCAGTGAAGCAAGCTCGCTTTCAGATTTCTGGGTCTCATCTTCTTTAATAGAGATAACAGACAATTTTCAGGGCACGAGCTTTGCAGAACAAGCCAGCTTCAGGTGCAAGAATGAATACCACACACCAAAGCACTGCGAGCAGCAAGTGTTTTGCTCAAATAGGAATCAACTACCAAAAAACCCCAACAATTCAAAGCCAAGCTGCACACAGCAACAGGTCCGCACTAGGCACACAGCAGGTAAATTTGTTTGGGACGCAAAGCTGTGCTCCGAGATGATGGTTCAGGAGAAAACAGGAGCCTTCCAAATACCCTGAAAACTCTGGAGGTACCTCTGATCATATAAAATGCTAAAGCTACTACAGGACTGCTCAGACTCACCATCCAGAAACAGTAAAATAATCCAAGCACTGGAAATCACCTTCAATTTACTGGTTAAACTAGTGCCGGCTACAGACATTATCAAGTGCTAGAAGAGAAACAACAGAATTAGTATTTTCCAGTACAATGTCCTTGGACTATAACTCCTGTAATCACTGTGTTCACAAATACTCTGAACTGGTGATACAAGGGCACAGAGCTTTCAAACGGGAATTCAACCAAAACACTTCCATGATACAGCAATAACACCCCTGTCCAATGGAAATATAGTAAACAGACAATAACTAAGTCAGAATGAGCCACGTAAAAGGTGCATTCAAGAATGATTCATTACAGAAAGTGCCACTGCAGGACAGGCATAAATCCTTTGCAGGTGTGGAGTTGCGAGTCCACAGGGTATACAGATGCAGAGCTCATTTTACTGCCAACAGATAAAAAGGATGGAAAGGACTTAAAGATGATCCTGAAGTGGAGGTATTTAGCAGAAAAATGGAGGCTATTTCTTTTATAGACTGATCTTACAACACGAGAAAACACATAATCTGCTGGTAATCCTGCTACATGGTAAGGGGACGGAATTATACATTTTCAACTAAGAAAAATCTTTCTGATTATCTTACCTAATTGTTCATCAGATTTGTTGGACACTAGGTAGACGGAGTGGAGCAAGAAAGCTTACGTGAGCTGCAGAAGGTAGTGTCAGCTGGGACAGGAATTCTGGCCCTTTCCTTGCAACAGCAGGAGTCCTCATGGCTGAGGCCACAAAGGCCAAAAGGTCTTAAAACCTTCAGATTTATAGATCACCTGGTTTTGTGGATCTGACTCCGCAGCCCCATCAGATTCAGTTCAAGTTAAAATAGCTAAAGATTGCTCTTTCCCTCCCAACATGTTCTCCCGTCTCGAGAGACATGACTCCAGAGATACAAACAAACCCGGACGAGAGCAGGTTAAAGCCTGTTCTCCATTGCTGAGCTACAAGGCTGGAGCCCATTTCAGCTATAAACAGAGATACGATGCTAATGAGCAGCACAGAAACATCCATGTTGCTTCACAACCTTTGTGCCTTGTACACCATTTTAATATCCCTAAAATGGTATTATTTGAAATCCTACATTTGGAAGGAAAAAGGCAATTGTTAACACAGACTATCCAGGCCCTTCAGATTTCTCTATGGCTGCACAATGGCCGTAAGGGTGTCAAAACACCCAGTTGCCTCACACTTGTGTGCCATGAGCATAAGGAAAGCAGAAACAGTGATGGTGCTGATCAGTCAAGACAATCTGAGATGAGTATGGGTGCTGTGCCAACTAGGCATGGAATAAAAACAATACAAATTAAATAAAAAAGAGAAAAGAAAGCAATTGCAACCAACCGTGCCCTCACTGCCTGCTGCCTGGCTCTACCGATATATGCACATGGCAGATTTTCCTTCTGACCTGTCCAAGTGGGAGAGGAACCTTCAAAGCATTCCCATTTGGGAGAAAAAAGAAAAAAAAAATATCCCCTTTTACAGAATTCATCCAGTAACCATAACTTCCCCATTATAAGCAATCAAATTAAGACACTAGGCAAGCTAGCAAAGCAGTCAGCTGAAACAGGCAGGTAAGGACACAATTTGCCTGTCTGATTCTTGCAAATACCGTCTTGTTTGATTTTTCTTGTTCTTGTGTTATTAATAAATTATACAAGAATACCGAACAATATGTTAAAAGGAGAACTGTAAACTTCAATTTTAAAAGTGCAGCTAGAAACCCACAATTACACTTTAAGCTACCAAAACACTGCAAGCAGAAAGAAGTGCTTTTACACTATATATGCCGTTTGGCTGATCTCAAACATGGGGAAAGGGGAGAAGGCAGTCTGTTAAAAGATGAAATGCGTTGGACTCTTCTTGTGCTAAAACATAAATTTTTTTGCTCTCAAGCTGGGTGTTGATTCATACGCATGGCTCATACCAGGTAAGTCCTGGTAAGGCAGACAGCGCCGCAAGCGCACAGTGTAAGGTTTAACCAGTGCTCTGGGTACCGCAGCGCGATACCGGGCTCTCCTCCGCCCCGTGCCCACCTGCAGCACAGGCAAAATCACAGGAGATGCAGCCCAGAGCAGATATAAACAACAGAAGAACACATTAAACAGTGCAATCACTGGCCAACTGCACCAAAAAATAGTTTAAATTGTCAAAGAGCTGCTAGAAAGTATTTCTTGTTCACAGCACTCAACTGTGGCACGGTATTTTTCTGAAGCGCAGCACGTTTTTCAGCCTGGAGAATTACTTCTGATTTCCCGAGCAGGACAACAGGCAAGGGCAGAAGGAAGAGAAGGATCAGACTATCAAAGCACATTTATCACGGAGCTCTTACATCACCCAATATTCAAAGTATGCCATTGGTAAGATGTCAAGCACCAGAGTGTAAAGCTAATGTTTTATCCTGACCGCACCAGGGCAACGAGCTTCCCATTGGCAAACCCTTACTGGAGTTAGCAGGGACCATGAATAAACGTCACATTTTGTCCTTAATGAGAAACAAAAGCAAAAATGTCAAGCTTCTGCTGAGACATTTTCTGGGTGGGTTAACAACTATCCTCCAACAGTACCTTTTATTCGTTTGTCAGAACTAACACATACCAAAAGTAATCAACAAGAACACCACCATCGTCAACAACCGCACGCATGAGGCCACACCAACCATCAGTTGCGTGAGTGACAGATCCTTACACATCCATTTAATTAAAACGCTTCCTTCTAAGAAGGTCTAAGTCCTATATTCCTTGCACAATCACAGGGAGAACCCAAAGCAAGCCAGAAAGGACCTACCCCCGCTAATTGCCCAATCAGTGGGTTCTGACTTAAGGCTATTGGAGATAGGAAGGCTGTGAGCAGCACCTTGCCACGTTAACACCTCGGTGTGTTCGACTCCTACAGTTCCAGAGGTTACACCAACGAGGCTTGACTGGAAAACTAAACAGTTTTTTCAGGTGGTCTTCTCCAAGACTGCAAACCCGCTACCGAGAAAAAAACAAACAGCTGTGCCAAAGTTAGATGAGCAAAGAAATAATAAAACCCTTCTTTCAAATCAAAGCTGAAGATGTGCAGAGAGCTTCACAGGGGACCGGTGGTACCAGCACTGCTCTCGCACAAAAGGTCAAAGATGCACCAGCACTAATTACGCCGAGAAAAATGAGAGTGACCTCAGACACAGATGATGCTGGTTACTCTTCCAAAAAAACACTAGATTCTTGCATCTAAGCCACACAACAGTATCGCCAGAAAAGCATCACAAAAGATTCACAAATGCTTCTTGAAACCACAGCTTAGAAGCAGGAAGACAAAAAACCTACATTTTTGCTGGCAATTTTAAGTATTAAAAATGTAACTTGTTGAACTTTGCTTTAGCAGGCCTGAGCCCTATAGACTTGTAAAACACAACTGCGCTGCCCAAAACTAAGGGCAACAAGACATTATTAACAGCAATAAAGTTCTTGAGCTACAGAGTGTCCAGTGTTCTTTTAAAATGATTAAAATGAACAAATCCTCCTTAATTGTATTAGCGTTGGCTACCCGAGGGAACACAGCTCGGTCGGTAAAGCAGGGAGAGGAGACCAGCCATCCGACAGCAGGCTCACGGCCCCGACCCGGCCGCTCCACTCCTCTCCACCCTTCTTTTACTGTCATACCAGGTACCCAGCTAATGCTGAACCCAGCTTTGCCTTCCCCCTTGGTGACAGAGTAGTTTTGAGATCTTCAGGTGAACAGAATTATAACTTAAACACGGAGTAGCTTCAGCTCACAGAATTTAGCAACAAAATCTCCCAGAGCCTTCAACGAGGCCAGGAGTTCATCCCGAGCCTGTCCCTCGGCCCAAAACGAAGCCACCACATTCTCTTTTCACATCTGGGCTGCTTCAAAACACCGTCCTCCGGAGGAGAGGCACAGCGGGCTGGGTCTGCTGCCAGGAGCTACGTATTGGACACCTCACCTGCTAGCTAAGGGACCTCCAAAGTACGCCCCAATGTCAGTTGGAGGACCAGGAATAAACTGCTGGCGGTGGAGTTCCCGGCGATGAAAAGGAGCGTCCACTTTTTTCTTTACGTCAAAGTTTGGCTGCAGAGATCTTGAGATACTGAACTGCAACTCTACACCTCCACCTTTCAGCTGAAACCCAACTCTGAACACCTTCTGCAACTCTGGTGCTGAGCATCCGAACAGCAAATAGCACAGTATAAAAAAGTTCGTAACTTAAAAAAAAAAAAAGCAGCCTAATTTGCAAACGAAATGTTGCCAGCTCTATTTTTAGTCGAACCAGTGTTTCCCCCTCCCCAGGTCCAGAGCACTCCCTTGGGCTATTCCGAGATAAACCCAAGTCCTTAATTAGAGCTTTCAGCGAGTCCAGTGACACACGGAAGGTAAAAGCTTGAACTAAAACAAACGAAAAAGTATTCTAAGCAATTTGTAGTTAGGCAGCAGTCTACATTGTGACTCTTTTACCAAGCAAGTGCAAGGTTACCGAGATATCAAATGGGAAACACGCATCTCAGTCTCCAGGGTTTCCTCTGGAGCAAGCTGAATGTTATAGATTTCTAGAGCCAAATTAGATTTTTTTGTTTGAGCCAAAACAACGTCCTTTATAATAAAGAAACACACAAGAAAAAAAATATAATGGGGTCCTATTAGGGCTGGAGAAGGAATTGCCCTAGGAAACAGTCTCGAAAAAACAAGTTGCGTTGCCCCCAGCATGGCACAAAGGAGCCTGCAATACTGGTGCGAAAACCCCGGTGTCCTTCCTCCTGCTCACACTGTGCGACCCATTTCTGTGAATTACCAACACAAAGTGGACGTGACACCAGTGTCACCCAAAAACACTTTTATATGGTTTTTGGCTTTGCCTCTGAGCTTCCTCCCCAACTGTACTGAGATGAAAGAAGTCACTTCTGTCTGCAGCCCGCCCAGTGCATCTGCAAGCCCCAGCAGAAATCCTGAACCCGCACTAAAGCACAACTGCTCCAAACAACGAAGTTTTCCAGCTTGAAGCAAAGCAGTGCGAGTTCATTAAACAGTTAAAAAAAGATGGAAAACTCAGTGCCAGCCTCTGGGATTTGAAAAACCCAGCCCTGAACCTAAAATCAGCCAGCTTGGAAGCAAAAAAAAAAAAAAAAAAAAAAGTGAAGCAGTTCATTTTTAGATGCCAGATTTCTTATTTTTCTACTACCAGTAGCCACCTCAGCACCTGTCTTGTTCCTCTCATGGGCCCAAATTTCATTCATTTCAACTTGGAGTCAGGCTACTGAGAACAGAAAATAATAAGTCACATAGAAGTGACAACAATTTCTAATCAGTGCAATGATTTTTTATAATTCAAGACAAATGAAACATTCAGTACACAAAGTCACAGAATCCATCATCTTCCTACAACAAACGTTCTCCCACAGGAATATTCACGCTCAGTAAGTGCATCCCATTTTAGGGTAGCAGCACGGAAAACATCTAAGGGGCAAAGAAAGCGGAAGAAAAACAACGATGACATAAATCTGGTTCCAAGAGGGGGAAAAAAAAAAGGGGGAAGGGGATTCATATTTGCCCACAAATCCAATTGCGATGACATCCTTACTGCTTTCCTCCATCTCTACTGTGAGCAAGTTTAAATGATGCTTACAAGACTTGGAAGAGCCAGAAATACTCATTCAAAACAAGGTCGTATGAGCTTTTTGAGAAGTGGAAAAGTTGGTGTACAGCAATTTGCTTTAAGACCGCAGGACTTCTTTTCAGCCGCACAAAATCATCTGATTCTCTCTGCTCCTGTATCAGTATCACTGCATCCTTTGTTTCCAGATGCCGAACAGTCCCCCCTTGATGAGCTGCTCAACAGGAAAGCACCACAGCTAGCTTTGACTACACGATTCCCACCAATAAAATTGGGATTTTGCTCACAATTTGCATAATGTCTATTTTTTAAAGCAGAGAACACGATATTCTCTTTCATCATGGCCTTAAAAGTTTGTGTTTATCCTCACTGTTGCTCCATATGGCAAAGTAAATAACTTCAGCACAGATGCAGTCTATAAATAATGTTTTTGTGCTCGATCACGTATTAGCACACCAGGTACAACTCCAGGAAGTTCCACTGTGAACATGTAACACCCAGCCCAAAGCTCTCCTGAAGCAGCAGCAAGACTTTACTAACCTGCTAAACTCTCATAGCTTTTGACAGCCGGTATTTATTTGCAAATCCCCATTCCCATTAAAACAGGACCAACTCCCACAGCATATGCCATAAAAACAACTCTCTCAATTATTCACACTGATAATCAACATCTCCCCGCGACGCTGGATAACTCAATAACCGCTCTGTTAAATGAACATGATAGGGGAGTCTGTGCAACTTAGCTCAAATCGCGTCCAAAAGACTGCTGTTTCAGGCTATGGAAAGACCTCTCACCAAAAATTTAATCTAGTAATAAAAACCACTACTTCCTCCAGCCACAAAAATCCACAATCAGTTTTGAAGGGAACTTCACACACTCCTCAGAGCTACTGCTTTTGCCTGGACCGGAGAGAAGAAAGAGACGATAAAAAGCAAGCAAACCCCATCCAGTTACAGCACGTAACAATTTTGTGAGCTATATTTGTCCCGTGCAGGAACTGCACCAAGCTGCAGGTGCCTTAACCGTATTTGCAAATCAGTCTTCCTCCGAGTGGAACATCTTCCAAACCTTTGACGTTAAACTTTAACTAACCAACTCGAACACAGCCATTGCAACCCTGTTCTTACGGCTCAAACTTCCATTTGCTCAATTCAATATTTAACAAAGAAAAGCAGGGCACGAAGCACAGTTTTAAAGCAACAAGAGCGGCTCTTTCACCCGCCTTCAGCGTCAAAGCGCAGGCTCGCCAGCTAAGTTTGAAAGGTAGGGCTCGGACTCACGGCAAACGAATTCAGAGTTTCTTCAGTAAATTTAGAGCCTGTGAATTGTTTAATAATGCAGTAATTCCTCTCCTCCCCTGAGATTACCCAAGAGACATTTGCCAGCAACCTTGCCAGACAACCTGAGCGCTGCACGGCTCTGTTCTGAGTTAATAAACTGCTCACCCTTGTGGTCCACAAGGGTATCATGTGAAGAATATATTTATTTAAAAGTTGCATAGATAATATGTAACTACCAGTGGCATTACAGTTTAGCCAGTCTTTTGGACACCATGCAAATCCTGTGCAACTTCAACTAAAATATTATGCAAAAAAAACCCAACAAAACCCTCATCATTTCCCCCAACTGTGCCTATTTTTACTTTTTCTGTCGGTGACAGCACCGACTCTTCAGAGGGTTTTCCAGCCTACCACGCAAGACCTGACTCGGTCACAGCCACCGTCACCTTCGATTTGCCTCTCGGCTCCTGCCCACGGACAGCAACGTGCGTATCCACGCAGGGGTTTTGTTTTTAACGCCAACCAAAACCAGTTTACCTACAGGCCAAGCCTGGCTGGAAAATAAAACAAACACGGTTGGCAAAAGCAAGGATGAGAAAAAAAACAACAAACCCACCCCAAAGCTGGGGCGAGGGACGGTGGCTGCAGGGCCCGGCTCCCGCAGAGGGACGGTGGAGAGGTTCCTTCCCCCGGGCGCTCGCTAGAAAACTCCCCAGCGGCGGCGGGAGGAGGCAAAAGGCCGGTAAACACCGGCGGCTTCCCCCGGTGAAGTCGCCCTCCCGGCGGCTCTTCGCCCCAGGGGAGGCCGGGCCGGGCCCGGCGGTGACACAGGCCCGGGGTGGGGGTGGAGGCCGCGCCGCCGGCCCAGCAAGGCCGCTTCGCCCCCGCGCCCGCCATGCCAGTGCCCGCGCCCCC
>VUYV01000083.1:1334928-1368943 GCA_008711295.1 Anarhynchus alexandrinus | reverse complement strand
CGCCCGGCCCCGCCCCGCCCACCCCCGCCCGCTGCGGCGCAGGTGACGTCACGACGGCGGCGACGCAGCGGAGGGAGGGGCGGCCTTTGTTGACATGGCGCTTAAAGGGGCCGCGCACCCGGCGGGCTTCGGCGCCCTCCCGTCTTCCAGGTGCTTCGAACCGGTGCTCCCAGTGCCCGGTACCAGTGTCCCCGGTGTCCTGCACCAGTGCTCCCAGCTACCCCAGCCAGGGACGAGCCTCGTGCCCCAGCAGCCCCCGCACCAGTGCTCCCAGTGGCCTGCAAGCACCTTCCTGCACCCAGTTCCTTATGCCAGTGCCCCCAGTTACCCCAGCCCCTGCACAAGTGCTCCCAGTTACCCCACCACTGCACCGTTCCCCCCAGTTCCCTGCACCAGGGCCCTCAGTTACCCCAGCCCCTGCACCATTTCCTCCAGTTACCCCATTTCCCTGCATGAATGCTCCCAGTTACCCCAGCCCCTGCACCATTTCCTCCAATTACCCCAGTTCCCTGCATGAATGCTCCCAGTTACCCCATTTCCCTCCACCAGTGCCCCCAGTTACCCCAGCCAGGGGCCATGCAGTGCTGGCCCAGCTCCCGGCCGGGCACCCCGCCATGGCACCCTTGGGTGCTCCTCGCAGGGACGAGCCCTGTGCCGGGGGGCTGCGGGGGCCCCTCCTGGCCTGAGGATGAATGTTGAGGTGCCCGCGGGTGCCCAGCACCGCTGGCTCCCCAGGGACCAAGGGATGGGGGGCTCTGGGTCCCCCCCGCGGTGCTCCACCAGCCCAGCTCCCCGTCCCCGTCCCCGTCCCCACGGCTCTGGGTGCCAAACAACGCCCCGGCGCCGCCTGCAGCCTCAAACCTCTTCCTCCCTCCTCCACATCACGCCGTCGCCTTCCCCACTTCGCCCCCTCACCCTCTTCCCAGCTGCACCGTGGCCAGTTTCGGGGCCGGGGACTGCGCCGCCCTTACTGGGAGCACTGGTTTGGGCTGGGATGGTGGGCGATGCCCGGGAGCGGGCAGATCAGCCGAGCTGGAGGGTCGTTACCCCAACGGGGCAGCCCTCGGAGCTGCCTCTAGACCCATTTCACAGATGGGGAAGCTGAGGCACGGTGGTGGCGGGGCTGTGCCGCCGGCTGCCCTTTATGGTAAGCTCAGAGGCGCAGGAAACCGGCGCCCGCCGCCGTGCGAGCGTAGGAAACAGAAGAGCCCGACCGCACGTCACATGCTGAGACGGCACAACCCGGCGCGACGGCAGCGCTGCGGGGGGACAGGGGCGCGTGGTCGGGACGGGACCCCCCCGGAGCTGCGGGGCAAGGGGGGGACGGCGGCGGAAGGGCGGCGCGGGAGGATGCTGGTGGCTGGAGGATGGAGGAGGCGGTGGTGAAGCAGGGCGTGCTCCACCTCCAGCTGCAGCAGACCTTCGGGAAGGTGAGGAGGTGGCAGGGGGGGCTGCGGGGTCCCCGGGGAACCCCCCTCCTCGGCTGGGCTGGACGCAGGGGTATGGGAGGGATGCGTCCGAAGGGAACGGGGTGCTCCCACCCGTTGGCTCCCCAACCACCCTTCGGCTCTCTTGGGCTGGTGGCGACGGCGCAGGGGGATGGAAGGAGCTGGGGACACACCACCGGGAGAACCCCCATTGCTGGATGACCTCCCCCCGCCGGGGGAAGAGGCTCTGCAAACCGAGCCGGAGCCGTGGCACGAACGGCTGCAACGCACAGAGCCTCGTTGCTTCAGCGGCTGATAATGGCCGAGGTTTAGCAACGGCTCCCGCTCTTGTGCAAGAAGGGGAAGGAGCCACCCGGGTGTCGCCGGTGGCCACGGCCGGGCAGGAGGCAGAGCCGAGGCTCGGTCCTCCAGGGCCACCCTCCGCCGGGGCTCCAAGTGCCGCGGGCAGGGGGCGGGCAGGGTAGCAGGCAGGGCGGCAGGCAGGGCATCGCCTTCCTGCGGCAAAGCAGTGCCGCCGCGCACGGTGCCGGCGGCGGCGGCGGCAAATGGGGCAGAAGCCACCCCCGCGGCGGGTCCCGAAAACACTCCCTGGCAAAAGGGTGCCGTATTTCGGCAAAGCCCGCCGAGCCCGGTGGGTGCCCGGTGCAGGGAGCCGCCACGGAGGATGGTTTGATCTTGGCGTGAGACTTCCTCTGCCGCTGCTTCCCCTCCGCCGCCGCCGGTGCCTCCCACGCGCGGAGTGCCGCCAACGGCTGCCTCCTCGGAGGGCGAGTGGGGAATCGCTCGGAGAGTTGGTGTTTTGATGGAAAACGGAGCAAACGAGGAGCTGAAAGTCCTTTGGGAGCGGGGGGTTCTCGGTACGGCTTTTGGGGGCAGGATTGGGATGGATCCCAGTGCTGGTGAGGCTGAGATGGTGCCGGTGCCTTTCCCGGCTGGGACAGCCTTGCCACCGGCTGTTGGCTATGCTGTGTGTCGGGGAGAATTTTCCCTACTCTGCCCAATTTATCTCACTCCCCCGCTTCGCTCAGCCCCCCAAAACTGGTGCGAGACCCTGCCTGGTTTGCACCGATGTCCTGCCCCGGGCTCACGCATGATCCCAAGGGGATGAAAACTCCTGGAAGGGTGAAAACCGAGCCGGCTGACGCTGGCTTTTCACTCCTCTCGCTGTTTCTCCCCGCGGTGGCAGAAATGGAAGAAGTTCTGGGGCATCTTGTACCGGGAGAGCTCCTGCTCCACCGCCCGCCTGGAGCTCTTCGAGGGCTCGGCGCCGCCGGCCCCCGAGAAGCTGCGGAAAGGGGAGGGCAGCAAGCGGCTGGTCAAGCTGAGCGACTGCGTGCACGTGGCGGAGGCCAGCGGCGATGCCGGCTGCCCCAAGGAGACCATCCCCTTCCTGCTGGAGACCACCGAGAAGCGGTACCTCCTGGCCACCGACGGCATCGAGGCGGCCGACTGGATCCAGAAGCTGTGCGAGTTGGCCTTCCCGGTGCGTACCGATGGGGGATAACTGGGGGCACAGGACACAGCGGGATCCGTGCGGGGGGGATCCCGATGGGGGGTGATGCTGTGCTCTGCCCTCCCTCACCCACCGCTCTTTCCCGGGCAGAGGAGCAGGGAGGAGCAGGCGGCAGGCAAGGATGGCCAGCAGAGCTCACAGGGCACCGACGGCGAGTTCTCCATGGAGGAAAACTCCCTCTACAGCTCCCGGGACAAAGGTAGGCACCGGGAGGTGGGGAAGATGCCGTGGAGCTGGGTTTGCTTGCACAGGAGGCAGCGCACGTCCCGCAGCATCTCACCGCCCCCCTTCCCCAGGCACCCCGGCCGGTTTTGTGCCGTGGTGGCTACGCGCAGGCGGCGGCGGCGGTGGAAAGTCTCCTCCTGAAATAGCCTCTTCCTGCTCTGCGGTTTGGCAAGGGCTGGGTTTCGCTGCGCTATCGGGCTGCTCCCGCGCGGCCGGAGCACTCGAGCCCTTATCGGCCGGACGCCGCTTCCCCGCCGCCCCGGCTGCCGGGGGGGTCACGGGTCCCCACGGCACCTCTTTGGGGTGGGAGATGCAGCTCTGCTCTTGCGGCGTGGAGCTCTGCTCCTCGCACGTGTCAAACGCCACCCTCCTCCGTCCCCAGCTGGCTTGGAGCAGGCGTTCAAGGTGATGGTGAGGGCCACCGAGTCCTCCGAGCGCTGCCGGCTCTGGGGCCGGTGCATCCTGCGAGCCGGCGAGGAAGCGCTGGAGCTGTTGGATTTCCAGACCTTGGAGATCATCTACAGCTGGCCGTACCGCTTCCTGCGGCGCTTCGGGCGGGATAAGGTAAGGGGGACGGCGGGGAGGGTGGGCCGGCGGTGGGCTGCGGCGCGGGGACCTGATCCTGTCCCTCCCCAGGTGACCTTCTCCTTCGAGGCCGGCCGGCGCTGCGCATCCGGAGAAGGCAACTTTGAGTTTGAGACCAGGCAAGGCAACGAGATCTTCCAGGCGATCGAGTCGGCCATCAACGTGCATCGGGGCCGGGGGGCCGAGGAGCCGTGGCGGGGTGGTCCGGGGGACAATGCCTCCCGGTCGCTCGGCCACGCCAAGATGCCCAGCTGGGCACAGGGGCACGAGGAGCCCAGCGGCACCAAGCTGGAGCCCACCTGGGAGGGGAAGGTACCCAAAGCCAAGCCGGCGATGCCCCCCAGCAGCTGCCCCGGGACTGGGGAGCCATCGGGCACCTTCCTGCCCTCCCGCGGTGCCGACTGCCCCTACTCCGAGCCCTGCAACTCCCTCCTCCGCGGGAACCCTCCGGTGCCGGAGAAGGGCCGGAGGCAGGATGCTCTGGCCAAGGCGGCCACCGAATCCGAGTATGCCATCCCCTTCGACACCATCGCCAAGAACTTCGTGGCTTCTAATTTCGGCAGCTTGGTCCACCGCCCTGAAGACTTCCCCGACCCCCTCTACGACAGCATCGGGGTGGCGGGGGGGCAAGCGGGCAAGCAGCCCCCGCCGCGCCCCGCCGCCGCCAAGCCCGACCACATCTACGACGAGCCCGAGGGTCTGTCCTCCCACATCGTCTACGATGAGCCCGAGGAGGTGAAGGGGGAGGCGTGGAGGCTGCAGGCGGCCTCGGAGGAGCTCACCGGGCACGAGTACCCCTACAACCCGCAACGGGATGACTACGCGGTGCCCAAGAGACCCGTCCCCCTCCGGCAGCCCTTCCTGCTGCAGGGCAAGGAGTGGCTGGGGGACACCGAGTACGACAACGTGGCCCTCAAGTTTGCGAAGAAGAGGAACCTGCAGTGAGCGGGATGGAGAAGGAGAGGAGGAGAGGACGTCCCGCGGCTGGCAGCCCCCCCGCACCTCCCCCCCACCAAGCCCATCACCTTCCCTCGGCAGAGCTGAGACCCCCCACCAGCTCAGCGCACCCATGGCTGGAGAGGACCGGGGCGAAGCGCTGCCGAGCATCCCTCCGGAGCGGCGGGGCACATCTGGCCAGCTGTGGAGCCGGCAGGCGGGATGCGCCCGCTGGAGGGCAGTGTGCGCCCGCAGTACGGGCAGGGCAGGCAGCGGGACACCCCCCCCCCTCCGCCCCTCCGCCGTTCCCCTACGGCCTTTCCAGCACCCCCAGACTCTCCCCACGCAGCATCAGGGGCTCCTGAGGACCAGACCCCAAACCCCCCTCTGCTCCTTGCCCGGCCAAACCTTGGGAATGCCAGCTCTGCGTGCCGCGGAACCCCCATGCACATCCCCAGGGATGCACGTCCCACATTGAGAGATGTAGCCGGACGATGCTCAGCCCACCCTGGCTGGTGATGCACACCCCCGGGAATGCACATCCCACACGCCCAGGGATGCTCATCCCACACCTCAAGATGCAGCTGGACGATGCACGGCCCTGGGATGCTCAGCCCATCCCGGTTGGTGATGCACACCCCCGGGGATGCCCATCCCACACCCCCAGGGGTGCTCATCCCACACCTCAAGATGCAGCCGGACGATGCACGGCCCTGGGATGCTCAGCCCACCTTGGTTGATGATGCACACACCTGGGGATGCACATCCCACACCCCCAGGGGTGCTCATCCCACACCCCGAGATGCAGCCAGACGATGCACAGCCCTGGGATGCTCATCCCACCCCAGTCGGTGATGCACACCCCTGGGGATGCACATCTCACACCGTGAGATGCAGCCGGACAACGAACAGCTCACAGCGAACACACCCCCTCCCCTGCAGATTTCTCTTCCCCCACACCGCTCAGCCTTTGCTGGGATGGCCCCGCGGCCACACACAGCCCCCCCGGGACGTGCCTGCTCTTGGCCACCCCAGCAGCCAGCGTCGTGGCCCAAGCCGGGCACCGTGCCTGTCCGAAAGAAGGTCACGCCACATCCTCGCTCAGCAAGAACAGCGGCATAAATTTCTACTGTCTCAGCCACCTTCTTATTTTTAATTTTTTTTTTTTTTTTTTTTTTTATAAAACCACTTTCCAGCTCCTCTGAATTATAGATGAAATACTCAGCTTTATTGTCATGGTGATTTTAGTGGCTGGCTCCTCTCCTCCCAGTACAGTGAGACCTGTACGCGACCTGACACAGCCTGACTTGCTCTGGGTCAGCCTGCTCCTCTTCCTCCTCCTCCTCCTCCTCCTCCTCCTCCTCCTCCTCCTCCTCCTTTTCCTTCTCCTCTTCCTCCTCCTTTTTCTCCCAGCCACCTCCAGCCCTGCACAGCCCTTGCTAGGGGACATCCAACCCCTCGATGGGCACAGTGAGAGGCACCGGCCCCAACCCCCCATGGGTTGATGGTCCCCTGGCACAGAACGGTCTGCCAGGACTGTCCCGGGCTCCGTCGGTGCCCATCGCCCCGGATGGACCATGGCCGGTGCACACCGGCTCCATCACCGCGACGGAGAGACCTCGGGAGCCGCTGCCAGACCCCCATCACCCCGGCAGGTCTGCCACGGAAGGCAAAGGAAAGGCATGAATTATTTATAATCTCTTTCAATCAAATAAATGCTTAGGTGCTTGAGTTAATTTCCTGGATCCTGAAAATCCAAAGTGCAGACTTTTAATAAGGCAAATTAAGTGCTTTATATATTACACTGATTAAAGATCCGTATCAATCTATCTATCACACGCTGAATCGGAGGGGTTGGGAAACAAACAGGTCCCCGGCAGCCGCGCTCCCCTCGCGCTGCCCGCCCCGCCTGGCATCGCGCAGGGCACAGGGACGCTCCCTGAGCAGAAACACCTAAAACCGGTCAAAAAAAAAAGAAGAAAGAACCTCTAGTAGGTTTTTCCAGTGAGTGAACAGCGGACCAAGGAAGAGCACGGAGCGAGGCAGATCTTGCCGTGCCCTGGGACCTCCCGACGGCACTGGCGGAGGCTGAGGAGGCGGCAGGGATGGGAGATACCCCTTATCCCACAGCTCCCCGTCCTTTCCCGGGTCTGTTCCTATGGCAGAGAGGGACGATGCCCATCCACGACCGGGCTGGTTCCCATCTCCGGACCTGGGGCAACCCCGGCATGGCTGGGCGCATCCAGCAGCGCTGCTGGCTTGGTGAGCTGGAGCAATGGGGACTCCTGACGGCACGATGCCATTCACCGGGAATCAATTGCTTAAGCGTGTGCTATTATTAATTAGTGCTCATTATGGTGGTTATTTATTATTAATCAGTGTTAACACAGTCCTCTCTCCTCGTCGTCCTCCAGCCCCGCTCCCCGCTGCAATCCCCGCTCCTTCCAGCCGCCTCAACCGCTATTTTTCTTCATTAACCAAAGAAATGGAAACACCTTCTGGACTTCACTTAAAGTTCCTGAGGGCCTAACGAGATTTGTACCGTGCCAGTCAGGCTAACGAGGGAGTCGCTGCGAATGGCACTAATCAAATTTCACAGCGGCAGGAGCATGGGCCGGGCAAAGTGCCGGGAGTGAACGGCTCGCGGCTTCTCCCGTCTGCGCCGATGGGGTTTAGGGTGGAAAAGGGGTCCCATCCTGGAATATCGAGTCCAGGTACGGAGGACGCACGGGCTGGAAAAGCCCTCGGAGGGGCTCGGCGAGGGGCTGGGCTGAGGGAACACAATCGATGGCGGAGAGGGGAGGAAGAGATTACAGCGCAAAGCCCCAGACAAATGGAGAGCGCTTTAATCTGATTAGGGAGTTATTGTCATTATTGTATTACGCTGATTATAAATCATTTAGGAGCACAGCTAATCAAAACAGAGATTTGTTCGGAGCTCGAAGGGTCGCTGCCTCCAGCCCCCGGCCCCTCTCCCATGCGCCCCTCCGGGAACGGAGGCAGAGCCGCATCCCGGGGCGAGGGGCATGGACCAGGGATGCAGCCCCTGCGGAGAAAGCGGGGAAGATCCCAGGGGAAGGCTGGGCTGGCAAGGCTTGGAGGGACAGAGCGAGGGAAGAGGGGTACGGACACCTCCATGATGGAGAGGACGGGGAAACAAGGAAGGACTGAGCTCGCCGAGCAGCCGGGGTGGGGATGCTGCCCGCGACCAAGGGATGATGCTCCTGGGGCCGGGCGTACCGGGGACCATTTTTCCCCTCCGTGTTCTGCGCACCTTATCGAGGCAGCTCCTTTTTTCATTACTGTCTCCTCGGATTAGAGATGTGCTCATTTTGCAGCGCGCTCGCCGCTCGGCGGCCGAATCCCAGGCGCCACGGTGCAGCTGCAAACTGCATTAGCGTCTCGCCAAGGAGGCCCTAATACTATTAGGAGGGAGGCATTATAGGTGCTAAATGACAAGCCCCTAATCAGCCCCGGGATTTATGTCAATCACGTTCCCGGCGCAGGGCGGAGCAGGGCCCTTCATTCAGAAAAAAATTGCCTAATTGGGAAGGTCTGGATTCTCTTCGCCTGTCTGGTTTCTGGAGCTCTGGGGCTCCCGGCTGCCTTCTCGGGATGGGCAATAAACGAAGCTGATGACAAGGTGGAGGATGAGGAGCAGCGAGGTGGTGACCGTGGCCACGGGTTGGAGCTCTGGTCGACTCCTAACTCCATCCAGACTGCTTTTTCTTTCCTTTTCAGTGCCCTGAGAAGTGCAGGACCAGTCATTGCTGGGCTTTTGCAGGGATCGCATCCCTCCAGACTCTGCTGAGGGACATGCAGGAAAATAGGTGGGAAAAAAGAGGGTGTTTTTCCACTTGCCCACCCCTGCGTGGGTGCCCTTAAAGAGCTGGGCTGCCTTCCTGCCCTCGGCTTCAGCAAAATTAATTGGCAATTACCAGAAGTCCATAAACCCCAGCTTTTCGTGGGGAAGGAAGCTGTAAAAGCCGCGTGTCCGCAGCCGTATTTCCTTCACTCCGCATTGATCCCGTGGCCTCTGCTGGCCACGGCTCAGCTGCGGGGTGACGCGCTCGGCCCCCGCAGAGCCACCCGCATCGATCCCGGGGACCTCGGCCGGCTCGCACCCCCTCGTAGCCGGCAGCTTCGCTGGCCCCCTGCTCGCCCTGGGTGCAAATTCCCGGGCTGGTGCCAGCCCGTAGCAGAGTCACTTGTCCTCCCTCTCCTTCCCACCCCTCTGGCAATATTTATAATGATGGCTGCTGTGGGAAAAAACCCAAACAAACCCATAGCTGCAGCTGCAAAGGACACATCAGGGCATCAGCAACCCTCCCGGCACCCAAACGCCCCGGGGCAGGGCACCCAGGGGTGCCTGGCTGGTGGCAGGGCTCGGGGAGCATCCTTCTGCGGGGGGGAGGGATGCAGGAGGGCACGGCTGGGCTCTCCCACCGGGATGCGCCGACACCAACGTGATGCCCTGTGGGATCGGGGAGGCTGATGTGTGTGCAAAGCCTGGAGCAAAGGAGCGGCCAAATTCGCCGCTTGGGCCGGGAGGAGAGGAGGAGGGCTGGTGGCCACGGGGGTGGAAAGGCAGTGGCCTTCTGGAAAGGCAATTTGCTGCTGGTTTTGGGCCAGGGGATCGCTGTTCTTATGGGATGGTGATCACTGCAGTGTTGGTGGTCCCGCTGGGCTGCGGAGGGTGATGGGGGCAGGGGGAAGGGTCCCCACACCCCGCCGTGAGCCCCAAACCCCCCTCCGTGCCATTTGCCAGTGCTGAATATTTGACGAAGGCTAAAATACCAATAAGCTGTGCTAAAGCCGCGCTGCATGGAGCCCAGGAGAGCGCTTTAGCTCTTTGGATATTGCATGCTACTCCTACACTTTCATTACGGGAATCCCATTAAAGGTATCGGCTTGACCCTAATGACGGCGAAGGGGGGGGGGGATGTGGCCAGAGCCCTAATTTCAGAGTCCTGCCGGCCGCTGCCGTGTCCCCGCTGCAGCCGCAGAGCCGTCACGGGGCAGGTTGCATTTAAAAGCCTAGATTGAATCCAGAGATTTTTAAAAGCCCTCAGCTCCCATATGTCTCTGCTGCAGCGGATGTGTTTAGTATGTTCCCTTTGCCTTAAGACGCACTGTTTGAACGAAAATAATGCTCTGTATATTTTACAGAGCTCCTCCGCATGCAGATTTTGTCAGGACTGCAATATAAATATCCCCACCAGCCTCCCAACACCCACCTGCCCAGACTGATGCTTAAGCAAGAAAATATAAAAATACACCCTCTGCGCCGATCTGCTGCTGACGGCAACGATTAAACGGCAAACGAGGCTGCCAAAACCTGCCCTTCCCCAGCCGGGTCGGTGCCCAGGACGGGTCTGCTCCCTGCCGAGGGGACCCCGGGGTCCCCGAGCAGCCCCGGTGCTTGTGCGTTCCCGTCGCCGTGGCACGGAGCAGGGGTAGCTGGCTCTAAAAAGCCATTACCTGGCCGGTGTCACGCTGTCCCCTGCAAAACGGCCACCTTTCCCCAGGACTCGTCTCATTAGAAAAGGAGCCAGGAAGCGGCTGAATTTCCACCCTGCTGCTCTCGGTTATCTCTGCGAAAGGGGAGCCAATTACCAGCAGCTGGCGAGAGCCTAAAATTATTATTAATTTCAAACAAAGCATATGCTTTGTGTTAACAATCCTCCGCGGTGTGGCAGAAGGGCCAATACCATCCAGATGGCTCGACGTGCCGTGGGAATGACTAATGCAGGGCTCCGCCGCCTCGCCGGGCGCCGCGCGGGGACGGAGGGCAGCGACCGTGCCGCGGTACCCGCCGTGCCCGGCACGGGCTGAGCCGGCGGCGGGAGCCCGGCACAGGGTCACAAGCAGCACCCATCACCTCTTAAAACCAAAAAAAATAAACCCCTCTGTGTGCTTAACGTCCTCCCGGTGTCCCCGCCGGCAGGGCGAGGGAGCAGGGATGCTGGCAGCCCTGGAGGTCCAGCAGCAAGCTCCCCCGACGATGATATCCTTATATTAAGGAAATATAAATATACTGATATAGGTATATTAAGGAAGGTTTAGTTCCCAGGGTGTCCCGACAGCCGGAGGTGAAGCAGCTCCTGCTGCTCAGCCCTGTGGGATGCTAAGGGCTGGTGCTCTCCCTGCCCGGTCTCAGCGCCCCGCGAGCACTCTCTCGCCGGATTTATGTTGGAGGGGAGGATGAATCATTTTCCTTTCTATCTGTCCTGGTTCGAGGTAAAACAGAACCAATTTTGTTCAGTAACTTTGCTTCTTAGCTTCTTCTAACCACTGAAATTAACAGCATATTGTGCAGACAATGTTCACTCTCTCAGGGTGATCAGACCGATGTCTATAGCTGATGCCCAGGGATGGGATGCAGAGGGGCTCTGCTTATACTCATTGCTGTAACCCCCAGGGGCAGCCAACTTTGTTATTTGCCCCGTTGGAGGGTCAGAAGCAGAAAAGCATAGTGGGGTCCCACCTGCAGGGAGGAGCGGACAGGACAGGTGACCCAAAACTGACCAACAGGGGATTCCATCCCATCTGCCTCATGCTCAGTATAAGAGCTGATGGACCAAAGGGTCAGCTCTCTTCCTTCGATGGCCGACGTCTGAGGAGGACTCTGTTCGTCTGCCTGTGATCCCCATCCCGAATGCAGATCCGGAATCCAGTTCCCGTCCGTCACCGAGTCCAGCCTGGGACTGGCCCAGTGCCAGTGGTGTCATGACTGTCACCTCGGGAGCTTGATACGGTTTTGTATATATTTTTCATTATTTCTTTTTATTTTAGTATTAATATTTCATTAAAGCAGTTTAGTTCCTTCTAAACTCATAAGTCTCTTTTTCCTCCTCTGCCTCTCTCTTTGCAGAGGGGGAGAGGGGAGCATCTGCCGGTCCCATCTGGGGTCCCCCAGGTCCCCAGTAGCCCATTTGGCCTAAACCACGACACTATCCCAGGCCTCGTCTGCACACGGAGATGGACGGGGAGGCATTTTCCAGCTCGGCTCGAGGGTTGGCGGAGGCCTGAGCCGCCCGCCGGGGCTTTGGCACCCGGGAGCGCCTGAAGCGCCGCGTTGCTCCCGTAACTTGCCGTGGGAAATTACACCGAGAGGTGTTAATGCAGCGTTCAGAGCGGCGTTTCCTCTTTGAAACGCAGCGATCGCACCCGAAATAGCTGCTGTGAAAATTAAGGAATGGTTTCTATTTTTACCGGGCAGCGGGAGCCGGTGCCGCGGGTCGCCTTTTACGCGGAGCTGCTGCTCCACTCCGCTGACCCCGGGTGGGCTCAGCGCGGCGCCCCGTCCCTGGAGAACACCGATGGGAGCAGATATTTGGGGAAAAAAAGGTCTGTTCAGAGCAACAGGGCCTCATTTGGACACGGATCCACCCCAAAGTGGTTTCTCCTTTGGGTCTGTCCGGCCTCAGCGTGCAGCGAGACCCCCGTCCTTGGGAAGAGCTGGTTTGCAGAGCTGCTCCCAGGGGTCCCCCTGCATCACCCCCTTTACGCCCTCCTCACTGGACCGAGGTCCTCGGGGGGGCTCCAGGCGCTGGATTAACACGATCCCACATCTGCCAGCACAGAGCATCGCCTGCCTGAAGATGGATAACGAGAGGTCACACTCAGACCCTCAGTCCCTTACTCCAGAGGGACCCCAAGAGCCTTTTCTGGGTGCCAGAGTCGCTGCCTGAAGATGGATAACGAGAGATCACACTCAGACCCTCAGTCCCTTACTCCGGAGGGACCTGGAGAGCCTTTTCCGGGTGCCAGCGTCGCTGCCTCAGCCCCCGGGGAGCCCGGGCAGGGGGTGGCGGGAGGGGGCAGAGTTTCTTTAAACCCCCCGACTGGAATCGGGAGCGAAGCATCTCCAGGGGAGAGGGGTAAAAATAGCTGCTGCTGTGTGTCAGCGACAGGAGCGCGGGAGGTGGAGCAGCCGGGGGTTCTATCGAGGGCAGGCTGCGAACGCCCGGTTATAAATAGGAGTAATTACTCGAGTGGGGGCATGGCACTTAATGAGGGGTTGGGCTGACACCAGCGCTGTGATCGCGCGACGCTTCCCAGCACGGGGGCGCAGGAGCGATTTGCCCCACCGCCCGAAGCCTCACGGGAGCGACGGAGCCGCGGGAAGGAGGGGATGCTGTCGCTGTTTGTCCCCGGGGACACGGCAGCGTCCGTCAGGGCAGGGGCATGGCGAGGAGGAAGGCTGCTTCGTGCCAGGGCAGAGGTGGCAGCCGGGGAAGGAGAAACGCTCACATCTTAATTACACTCCCTGTCAGAGCTGATACCCGGTGACTGAGTAATTGTGTCCAGGAGCTGTGGGCGACGGTTAATTTTAATTAAAACCTGTGGCCGCGGCCACCTGAGCTTTCTGCACGGGCAATGCCGGGCAAGGGCTCTGCTAGGGAGGATCTTCACCGGGCAAAAGTCATCTCTCGTGGCCCCTGTGCCCTTCACACCCCTCCTGCGCCATCCCTGGGTCAGCCCGGGCACCCACCGCCTGCAGGGTGCCACAATGGGGGGTTTTCCCTCCCGGGGCTGCTCCACGGAGGAGTGCGAGGGATGGAGAGAGGAGGAAGGAGCAAGGAGAGGAATAAAGCACCAGGAGAGGGAGAAGAGGGTTTGGGAGGGGGCAGCTTGCGGGGCTGGCGCCTATAGGGCGGACAGGCAGATCCGTGGGGTCGGATGGGGCAGCCCCGGCTGCCTCGTGCCCCTCACCCTGGCATCACGCCGGCAAAGCTGCTCCACCTCCTGGAGTAACGTAAAATCTACATTTGAGTGATAATGGGGCGAGAAGCAACTGAGCACAATCTCGAAGAAATACCGGCGCATTACCAGGCAGCAGAAGCTGCCGCAGCTGGTTAAGAGACGGCAGCGGCGGAGCCCTGTCCCCGGCAGCGGCATCCCCTGCCCTCCACCCCCTCCCTGCCCTCCGGAGCGCCATCCCGGCAGGCAGCGGGGATGCTCGGAGTGGGCAGAGGCCGAGGGGTCCAGGGCTCTGCTCCTCACCCCACTGCAGAGCTGGGCTAAGCACGGGGAAAAAGAATTCATTGCACCAAATTTCCAAGGTGTGGGGCCCTCAAAATCCCTGTAGGGTTTCCCACAGGAAAGAGGGGGCACGGGGCAGGATCGGCCCCGGTGCCGGCAGAGCTGACGGCAGCTCCCGTTCCTGCTGACCCAGCCGGGGAGTTTGATTCATGGCCCCATCGATACCGCGTATTTATGCATAAGGAAGTAATAATGGAGACGAAGCAAAGCTGTCCGCTCCGCCGGCGCTCGGCGGGATTTATGGAGTGCAGCCTGCTCGCCTGACCTCTCGGGCTCTCCCCCCACGTCCCACAGGGCTCAGCACTAATCTGTCCCCAGTCCCGGCACACGGCCGTGCCCAGGAAGGTGCCACCAAGGGCACGTCCCCATACCCAGTGCCATGGGGGGGGTGGAGGAGCCCAGCGGTGCTTTAACTTTGCTGAACAGCAGCGGGTCTGCTCAGGAGAGAGCCCGGGTGGTGTTGAGTTGAGTCTATGCAACAGCCTTGAGAGTAATTGAGTTAAAAAGTCAATCACGGAGTCACAGATCCACTTTTCCACGAGTTCTGTGCTCGTGAGCGCCCCAGACTCCCTTCTGCTTCGGATTAACCCGGCTCTCCTGGCACCGCTGCCAATACAACCCGTTTTCTCGGCTGCTCGCTGAGACCACATCTTCATCCCATCCTCTAAACACGCAGCCGGCCGCGGACCCCGGTCGCTGCGTGGGACCTGATCCTGCCCTGCGGCTGTACGGGCACACGGCGCTGCCTCTCTCCCCCAGCAGCATCGCGCTACGGGAAGCTGTGAAATGCCATGACTGAGGCTTTGAATAACCCCTGGGCAGAGCTTTGGATAACCCCTGGGCAGAGCTTTGGATAACCCCCAGGCAGAGCCCTTCTTGCTGCGTGGGGATCAGGAGCGGGCAGGAAAGGCACCCTGCTCAGGCGGCGCTGATGCCCCTTACACCAGGGCTGCCCTGCACTGTGCGGCCCTGCACGGGCACGGCGGCAGCCCAGGCGCTGCCCAAAGGTACCCCAATACCTTCATCCTCAGGCTCTGTGGTGTCGGGGAGAGGCGCTCGGCATCCCGGGGCTGGGACGGTGCACAGCACCCCCCTTTTCCCCTTTCAGACCCATTACGGAGGAGCTGATTACCGTTCCCACCGCTCCCCCCAGCTCGCCCTGTGTAACCTATGGCGCATTATTGCAGCCATCATCCCTTTACCGTCCCCCAAAGCCCCATTAGCCGTCAGCCCCGGGCCCCTCCACCGGCGCTTTATGCCCTTCGCTCCTTCGGGTTAACTGCTCCCCTGCTTCCCTCTCATCGGCGAATTCCAGGCTTGCTGCGCTCTCTGCCTCCTGGGTTATTGATCCCTAATTCCCCCCCCGCTACGGGGGGACTTGTGCTCTTATTTATTCCCTTTCTCCCCCCAACAGCTGCTCTGTTACTGCTTCTCCGCAGCCCTCCCCGTGCCCCAGCAATCCCGCACAGCTCTGCCGCGTGGAACGCAGGAGCACGGGTGGCACAAGGGACCAGGCCTGGGGAACGCCGGGCTTTGGAGAGCAAACCGGAGAGCAAAGAGCAAAGCACAAAGCTGCCGAGGAGGGACGGCTTAAAAACAATCCCTTCTGGGCAGGGGAGCAAGCAGCGTTTTACCCGTACGGCGCGGTGCTGTGAGCTTCTGTCCTCAGAGAAAAGCAAGAAGTGCTTTTTTCCCCTTGCAAAAGAGGAAAAAAATATAATACACCCCACCTTAGCATGCCCCAGCAAAGCCCAAAGCCAGCCCTCTCCCCCCGCCCCCCATCAGGCTTTTATTGCCCCNCATCCCCGGCCCTTTGCTTTTGTAGTTTGTTTGTTTGTTTGCGCTTGCCTGTCAGCTCCCCTTCCACCGGCAGCCCAGATGAGAGCAGATTGCATGCTAATAAATTCTGGATTGGCAGCCGCACCCGGAGACGGTGAAAAAAGCCGCTTGAATTACAAAGGGAGCTTCTCTTCTGCGCCTGGAGTTGCTTTGCAGCCCAAGTTTCCCCTCTGTGGCCAGTGATGCTGAGCCCTGGGACCACTGCGGGCAGTGATGCTGAGACCTGGGACCGCTGTGAGCAGTGATGCTGAGCCCTGGGACCACTGTGGGAGGTGATGCTGAGCCCTGGGATCACTGTGGGCAGTGATGCTGAGCCCTGGGACCGCTGCGGGCAGTGATGCTGAGCCCTGTGGTGATGCTGAGTCCCGGGGCTACTGCGGGTGGTGACACTGAGCCCCGGGTCCACTGTGTGCAGTGATGCTGAGCCCTGGGACTGCCGCGAGCAGTGATGCTGAGCCCTGGGACCACTGCGGGCAGTGATGCTGAGACCTGGGACCACTGCGAGCAGTGATGCTGAGANAAATTCTGGATTGGCAGCCGCACCCGGAGACGGGGAAAAAAGCCGCTTGAATTACAAAGGGAGCTTCTCTTCTGCGCCTGGAGTTGCTTTGCAGCCCAAGTTTCCCCTCCGGGGGCAGTGATGCTGAGTCCTGGGACCACTGTGGGCAGTGATGTTGAACCCTGGGACCACTGCGAGCAGTGATGCTGAGCCCTGGGACCACTGCGAGCAGTGATGCTGAGACCTGGGACCACTGAGGGCAGTGATGCTGAGCCCTGGGACCACTGTGGGTGGTGATGCTGAGTCCCGGGGCCTCTGCAGGGGGTGATGCTGAGCCCTGGGACCACTGCAAGCAGTGATGCTGAGCCCTGGGACCGCTGTGGGTGGTGATGCTGAGCCCTGAGGCCGCTGTGGGCAGTGATGCTGAGTCCCGGGGCCACTGCGGGAGGTGATGCTGAGCCCTGAGGCCGCTGTGGTCAGTGATGCTGAGCCCTGAGGTCACTGCGGTCAGTGATACTGAGTCCCAGGGCCACTGCGGGTGGTGATGGTGAGCCCTGGGGCCAGTGCAGCCGGTGGCACAGGCAGGGGATGGGCAGGGAAGGCCGGAGGTGGGATGCAGGAGTGGGATGAAAGAGAAGCCGGTGATGGGACTTGGACCATTATAACAGCGTTCACGCTGCAACCGGCCCAGCGACACCCGGTGCCCATGTGTGCATCCATGTCGCCGCCCGCATCCCCGGCACACGCAGAGCCCGGGTCGCTGGGAGATGCTCCCCCAGGTCCCCGCCAGCGCCCGGGATCCAACAGCAAAGATTAGGGCTGTTTCCTTTTCTTCCGCGCGGAGTGTAATCCCCCCTTTGAAAGGCGCATCCTCCGCTTGATGCTTCCTGACATTAATATTATCATCTCCAACCAGCCGCAGAGCCCAGCTGTCGCCTGCGATTAGGGCGCTGACACAGATCGGTGCAAGATTTCACAAGCGTCTCATTACTGCTGACTCCGGTTCCGCGCGGCTTATACAACTCATCTTGCATAAACCTGTCACCGGCGGGAGCCGCTCCATCGCTCGGCCCCGCTGCATGCTGATGAGGGGCGGCCGAGGCGGGGGGGACCCCCCCCCTAACCCCGCGCCGCTGAGCCCCCATCCAGCTCAGGTCCTCGCAAGGAGCTTTATCTTCCTCTGGCACAGCTTTTTATCCCGCACCGGGCACCGTGCAGTGGGTGCTGTGGGGTGGCAGACTGGTTACACTGGTATGGGAGCATCTTCCAGGGGCGTGCCGTAGGTCTGAGAGGGGGTGAAATCCCCCCCCAGCATCCCGGGTTTGCTGGAGAGCCATGGGATGGAGGGGGTCCTGCAGTGAAACACCAACCTGCTCCGAAAATAGCCTCCAGCGGGGCTGGGGAGAGGGCGGCGGGGCTGAGCTGCGGGGTAACGCTCTCCCCCGTCCTAATTGCAGAGGCGGGGGAGATCTTGGGAGGCAGAAGGTAATTACCGCGGCTGGAGCCGGGCCAGGGCTTTTGGGGTGAGCGCGGGGACTCTTTCAGAAAGCACTGCAGGTTCGTTAGTGGCCTCAAAGAGGCAGGAGCTCGCTCTTTGCTGGGGGTGGGGTGGGTTTGGGGTTTTTTGGGGAGCCGCTGCCTCCAGCAGCACGGTGCTCTGCCGCACGCCTTCGGCCCCGCTCTCCCCGTGTGGGCACCTCGTGGCACCCCGCGCCGGGGACCGGGATGCTGCCGGTGTGACGCTCCATCCCCACTTCTCTGCTGCGAAGGGAGAGCGTGAGGGAGGGTTTTTTCCCAGTTCTCCCGTTCCTGCTCATCCATACTTCGCAGACGCAGTGTCCCGGGGGCTGTGGTGCAGGCACGCAGCCGGCGCCAGCGGGATCAAGCGCTGTCGCTGGGTGCCGGCGTGGAACAGGACCCATCCCCCACCTCCGGCAGCTTGCCCGTGGCCTTCGGGCTTCACGCGGTAACACGTGCCCCATTGCAGGGTCTTCCCATGAAGCACCAGGGTGATAATCCATCCCGGAGACGCTGCTGGCATCCCCTCCCCGTGTCCCCTCCCCGCGTCCCATCCCCGCATCCCCTCCCCGTGTCCCCCCGCTGCGAAGTCAAACACCGCTTTCACGTCCCGGTGCACCTCGTTGCTTTGGCATGGAGGTCCCGCACCCCAGCAGGGACTGGGAGGATGATGGCTGTACTGGGTGACCCAGCATTGGGCACATATCTCGAGGGGTCCCGGTCCCACACCGCAGCCGTGGAGACCCCCCCCGTGCAGCTCCAGCCCTTCCCCGGGCAGGAGCAGAACTGGCAATGTGACCCCGGTCCCCGAAGGGCTCATCAGCGGTGCCGGGAGAAACGCGTCGCCTCTCCGCAATTAATCAGAGGAGCTATTTGTAAATGAAGACAACCGCTGCTCATCAGCTGGAAAATGCCTCTGCTGCTCCTCTTGCCGGGTGTTAGCTGGGGAGCCGAGAGCGGCAGACAATTAAAACAAGGTGTGTTGGATTTCTGTCGCAGTGGGGTCTTTTTTCCCCCTGTTTTCCACCATTTCAAGTTTCAACCTTCCCCCCGAGTTCCCAGCCCGTGCGCTGGGGGGGGGTTTGCCCACAGCTCCGCCTCAGGTGATGCTGAACCCGCACGGTTCCTGCCGAGGAGCTATTTGGGATGTGCAAAAACCCGTGCCGGGGTTCATGCTTTGCTCTTCCCCCCCTTTAGCCCCTCTCGGCGCAGCCGTGCGCGTGTGGCCGCGTGTTTGCCGTATCCGTTACCGGCAACATTTGGGATCGGGCGCCCGGCGAACAAAAGAGCTTCGCGAAATGCGAGTTCACCTCGTTGCTATGTAATTATTTCCACGCCACCCAAGCGATAGGTGGGGAATTCATTCTCTTGCCAATACGCGTGTTGTTCCCAGACACCTCGGTGCCGAAGATGCCGGCGCATGGTTGCAACGGGCAGAACAGCCTAATTAAGAATAAATCGTTAATGACGTGCCCTGCCTTGCCGGCGAGGGGAGGGGTGAGCTCCAGGTTGGCTCCTCCAAACGTTCCCCTTGCCTTGCTCCGCGCCGGCAGCACCGGGGAGGGATGGGGCACTGGTTTAGCCGCACGCAATGGTCCCGTGCGTGCCCGCGGACCGTGCGTTCCTGCTCCTCCTCCTCCTCCTTCTCGCCCCGATACAAGGAGCGGTGTCGCTATTAAAGCACCGATCGTGTGACATCTATTCGAAACACCCGGCCCCGGCCTTATCGTTAAATGCAAATGCTGGGGAGTAATTGGCGGCAGTAGCAGCGAGGAGAGAAAAATGACGGTGAGCGCAGGAGCAGCTATTAGACGGGAAAGTGGAAAGTGTAAACAAAATATGGACCATCAGCCTGTAGTAGCACTGGCCGGTTTCCCCCCTCTGCTCCCTGGCATAGCTCCTTGGTGGATGATGGGGGTTTCTTCTGCGTCGCTCGGGAAGGAGATGGTGGAGAAGAGGGGCTGCGTTAAACCACGGTGCCCCAGCGCCCGCGGTGCCCCCGGGGGGCTGGAGGTGGCTGCGGGCACCCTGTGCTGCTCAGGGCGGCAGTCACCCCTCTTCCCGCTCCGTTTCAGAAGCAAAACCCCCTTTTCTTTGCGGCCCGGACCCGCCGGCGGGCAGAGATGGAGGCGAGGTGGGAACCTCCAGCCCCATCCCCGGCTTAGCCCCGCTAATCTCCGCTTGTCAGCGCCGCCAAGGCTCTGTCAGCTGCCGGCGAGGGGGGCTGAAATCTGCCTGCTAAATCCGACAGGGTAATTAAAATCAGGTAGGGAGATGGCTATCAGCTAATTTTTGTGATACCTTTCCCTCTCCCCCCTTCCCAGTTCGCTTGCCATCCCTCCCTGGCAGTCCCTCCCTCCTCCTCCTCTGAAGAAGAAGAAGAAGCAGACAGGCTCATCAAGGATGCTATGGGTCTTGGGGGTCTCCTTGTGTCCCCTGTCCCCTCCCTACGGAGCACAGGGACCCTTCCAGCCATCTCCAAGGCTCCTCTCCAGCCCTGCCGGGCTTCAGGAGCAAACTCTCCAGGGGAAGGACAACATTGCAATCAATTAGAGGCATAAAAAAAGGTAATTTTATCAATGGAGCAATCCGAGGCAGGGAGGTGGGATTTTCTGTTCTGGGTAATGGGAGCATCATGTCTCCAATTAAAGTTTGGAGGATTCATCTCGGAGCCGGGGCCTGTCAGAAGCCGACATTTATTAGGCTGTCAAAGTCAATCTCTTTCAAGAGCTGTTTCCCCGAGCGCATTGGATTACGTATCATTTATGCCTTTTCTATCAGGGCACCCGGGTTTGGGTGGGTTTTCTTGGTTTACATCTTGTTTTGCTCCCCCTAACGGGACAGAAACCCAGTGGCACCATCTGATCCCGTTTCACGAAAGCTCTTTCCGATTAATTACCGTTACTCCCGTGCACACAAACCTGGAGCTAAGATCAAGGCTCCCTCGTGCTTGGCGCGGCGCAGCGAAGAGACCGGGGTCTCTCCTGGGTAATGGGAGAACCAGCCGGAGGGCAAAGGAGGGGACGCAGGCTGGGAAGCTCTGGGCTGTGCCGGGAAGGTGGGGACATCCCGAAAACGGGGGTGCGGAGGGATGCTGCTGCCGCCCCGGCTGTGTCTGCGCCGCACCTCGCTCGAGAGAGATGCCGGCGTTGCCGGGGCGGGATGCAGGCGAAGCCACACGCTCCCACCGGGGAGACCCGCCGGCCTCTCGCCCGCCGGCCGGGTGCTCCAGCGACGCGGAGAAGTAGGGACCCGGCGGATGCTGTCAGTTGAATTGATCGTGGCAAGAGCTGGCACCGGCGGCAGCGTCTTGTTACCTGCCGTGAGCGGAGCGGACGGGTGACAGGAGACTTTGTTGTACGCACGTCTCCAGCCAGGACTATTTTTGCTCCCCTCTCAATTCCAGTGATGGAGGGACGTTTTCTCTTGATCTCCTTCGATGCACCCAGCAAAAAGGGGGGGGAAAAAAAGTCTCTTTGGTGCTTGCCTACCAGTCCTGCGTCCCGGGGGGGTCGGCTCTGCTCCCCAGCCAGCGCCGGCGGTGTCAGCATCCCTGGGGAGAGGCAGCCGGATTGACGGCTCCGACTTCTTTCATTGCTCGACGCCGAGAGAAGAACTATTTTTATCACCTCTTTTCACCGCTCCCGGCTTCCCTACCTGCACGAAGGGACGGGAGGGCTTTTAAACAGAGCTTTTATCCCAATCCTGGGATGCGCTTCGGATCCTTTCGCCCCCGTCCCGGCTGCGCACCCGACGCGTGTGCCCGGGGGCTGCGGCCGTTCTGCCTGGGGACGTCTCGGGGCTCTGCAGCTCTCAGCGTGCGCCATCCCCTATCGATCCCTCCTGCCCCTGTCTGAGTCTGTCCCGGTGATTTATCAGGCTGGTTCGGAGATGGGAATGCGGTGTCTCTCGCTGCTCCTGACCCTCTTTAGCATCCCCGGGGATGCTCCGTAGAGTGACAGTGGTGTTCGGGTCCATGGAGGGGAGGGAAGGGGGCAAATCCTCCCCCAGCAGCAAAACCACCCGCACCCCAAAGCATCCCCCAGAGCTGGCTGGAGGCTCCCCCCTGCCCGGGTGCCGGGGAGGAGGGGGGTCCAGGGCTGAGCCCCCCCACCCAGGGGACCGGGACTCACGAGCCTCTGCCCCCGCAGCACCCGGCCCTCGCCTGCCGCCGCGGCTGAGCCCGCTCAGATGCCCTGTTACTGGAATTCAGCCTCCTCGGAGCTGCCTGGACAGGGTTATTACAGGATATTATACAGACCATTTGCATGGCCACCTCCAGGTCATTTCGATCACTTTAAGCTACTTATCTGCCCATTTTCTTCCCCATAATATTTGCCTAATTCGATTACTCTGCAGCCTCAGCATGCTGCAGTGAAATAATCAGGAGATATTACCCAGAGCAAGTCAACTGGATCCACGTTTCCAGCGGCTTCTCTCGCCGGCGGGGCTCTGCGCCTGCCCTTGCTCGGGGACACTGGGGACAGCCCCGGGACCTGTCCCCACCGCCGCCGCGCTCGGTGCAAAGGGCAAAGACTCTCTGTGGCCAAACATTAGAGCTTGCCCGTCGCCCGTCTGTCTGTCCCGTCACAGCCCTCTGTCCTTCACCCATCTCACGGCAAACCGGGCCGCTCCTGGCACGCCGCAACCTGTGTCCCAGGACTTGTCCCCTCCTGGTGCTCAGGACTTTGGGCTGATGGGGATGAAGCGGTGGCTGGGTTGGCATTTGGTGTGTGGCGGGGGCTGGCGGGGCAGGACCCAGCCTGGCCCTGGGTCTGCATTGGGGGAAAAAAGAGCTTTTTTGGCCACCGACCTCGGCTCTCCGTGGCTGCGCGGGTGCTCGCATCTGTCCAGAAGCGAAGCCCGGAAAGGCAGCAGCCTGGGAGGAGAGCATCGCTGCTCTCAGCCCATCAGCGCAGCCTTTCCCGGAGTCCATTACCTTACCCGCGAAGCACAGAGCTCGTTTGTGTAATGACCTGTTTGCAGAGAATCAGCAGGCTTTGCCCAGGCATCCCCCACCGCCACCGGCTCTGAGCCACGGGCTGCTGCCAGACTGCCCTCCAGCGAGGTGCCAGCCCGTGCCCGAGGTGCAGGCACCCACGGCTCGCTCCGGAGGATGCTGATACCTCAATTTCAGGCCAAACAGGAGGGTTTGGCCACCAAAGTCCTGGAGATGAGTGAGAACTGGGCTGCAGGGATGGGAGGCGATGCTGCTGCAGGGACGGGAGGCGATGCTGCTGCAGGGAGGGAAGGTGATGCTGCTGCAGGGTTGCTCCCAACTGGTCCATTGCAATGGGTTTTTTGGGGGCAGGCGGGAGGGTCAGATGCCCGCGGGAGGAGGACCGAGGGGAGAGGAGAAGAGGCTGAAGCACGGAGAGGATGGGAGAGGGGAGCTGCTGGTCCTCCCCAGCCAAAGCCCCTCGACACGGCTCAGAGCCGGAGGAGCCAAATCCGCTTCCAGCCTTGTTTCAGCCACGGCAGCTCCGGGGGGAGCCCTGGCGGGCCAATCAATGCCAGGCCGCTAACGAGAGGCCCTGAGTTAATTGGCAGGAGCGGCAGCCTAAATGAAGATTCAGTATGCGCAGGAGGAGCTGGGGAACGGCCCGCGTTCGGAGCTGGGCACATCCAATTTGTGCCTGCAGCAGCCTTGGGAAGCTCAATTAAGCCGCCTCTGGCTTTTCTAATCAAACCCGCCCCCGTCTCCCCGCGGGGCTGCGAGGGGGGCGCGGGCAGCGGGGCCATGCCCGGATGGAGATGCCATGGCAGGAGCGTGTCCTGCGCCTCTCCCCGAGGAGCCAGGGCGGATCAGCGCTTTGCTGAGCCCCTTTGATCCCGGCAAACTCCACGTACCAATGCCTGGAACACCAAGCTCCGTGGCTCCGGAGCCTCTGTCCCTGCTTCCAGCCCTCCTGCACGCCGCCCCTGCCCCTTCCCACGGCAGAAAAGGATGCAGGAGCTCCTCCGAGGTGCGCGACCCCAAAGTTTTCCTCCAGCGCTTGCATGGGGACACGCTTCTGCAGCTCTCCACGGAGAGGTCGGGATGCGGAGCTGAGCCTGGGGGGATGCTCAGGCAGCTCCCATGCCCGCGCCGCGGGTCCGCAAGCCCCAAGGAAACAGCAGCGGCGCATTAGACACCTTGAAATCCAGGGAGCTGCCATCGGGACCAAAGGGGGAAGCTCTCTGCTCCAGGAGAGAAAGGCATTTTGGGGGGTCCTGTGTGTGCAGGTCTCCCTCCCCACCATGGGTTTAATGGGGGGCGGCAGATTTACGGTGGTGGCTGATAGACCCTGACCCGGCTGGCTGCTGGGCGGCATCACCAGCTTCGTGGCTGTTTGAGTGCCTCCATCCCTCCGGGAGCCTGACCCTCCTGCCGTCGTGGCCGAGAGGTGCCAGCTCTACCCACCACGCACGGGCGAGGGAGGCTGTTTTGCTGCTCGGTGCCGGGTTCAGGCACTGGGCAGGAGGATTTGCTCCACTTGGAAAGATGGGTTGGTACCTGGGGACCAGCCCAGCACGGTGCTGGGCATTGCTGAGCTCATCTGCCCCACCAAAACCTCATAAACCACCCCTGGGATGTACACACCCCTGAAACACAAACCCTTTTCACCAAGGTCCTGGGAGCCGCAGGGGTTTGGTGCTGGGTGGCGGGTGGCCGCCTCCCCTCGCCCTGCATCCCAACACGCCTGGGGCTTGCGGCATCCCGGGGGCTTTCTCCTGGCCACCGCGGAGGCGGGACGAGCCCCGGCAGAGCCAGGCGTGCTGCCGTGCCCCCGATAGCCGAAGAGGATGGGGCGCTGCCACTGAAGCAACCCAGAAAAATAAAAGGGGGCTCACCCTGCCCGCTCCGCAGAGCTCCGCACGCCGGTGCCAGCGCTGCCGGACGTGCTTTTAGTAATGTTCTGGTTTCACCGCCGGGTTCGCAGCTGCCTGCGCTCCCCAGCGCTCCCCGCGCCGAGCAGGGATCTCGCCTCCCTACATCGGCAGCGATGCTCCGCCGGAGGCGGCCGCGTTTCCCCGCCTTCGCAGCTTATTTGTATTTTGTTATTATTATTTGGCTTATAAATCAAAAATGCACGCTCTCCTTTGCAGAGAGGTGGTGGTGGTGGGGGGTTCCTGGCAGAGAGAGGCGTTTTTGTTTGTTTGTTTTGATGGTGCTTGAAACGGCTTTCCCAAGGGAGGTTCGCTTTGAGCCGGCAGGATCTGCTTCTCATAGAGGGTTTAGATTATTTGGAGTATTATCATTGTTCTTTGCACCCTCTTATCCTCCTTCATCTTCCTCAGAGGAACCGTGGAGTAAACGACAGCGAAACACGTCCTCGGTCTGGTTTGCAGACGCCGTGTGTGTCTGTGCCCGCGCACACGAGCTCCGGGGTCACTGCGCCGCTAAAAGGGAGGCATTTCTCCAGGGCTTTCTCCAAATGGGATCTCCTGCCCAGCGCCGCTGGGGACGGGGATGGAGACGGGGACGGGGATGGAGATGGGGATGGGGATGGGGAGGGGGAGGGAGAGGGGGAGGGGGAGGGAGAGGGGGAGGGGGAGGGAGAGGGGGATGGGGATGGGGAGGGAGATGGGAACGGGGATGGAGATAGGGATGGAGATGGGGATGGAGATGGGGACAGGGACCTCGGGCTCTTCCTCGGGCTGAGAACCTGTTGCCGGAGCTCCTCGGCGCTCGGCCGAGCTCTCCCTTCCCACGCTGGGTCTCTGAGAATTGCACGGGGATAATTTTCCCCTGCGACCACCCCAAGGAGCGGGAGGAGCAGCTCCCGGCAGCCCAGCAGCAGCGTCCCACCGAGGAAGAGGATGACTGGGACCAGCAACAGCCCCCCCGGTGCTCCCTGGGGCTAACCCCCATCTCTCCCACCTGCGTTTAGGAAGGGATGGCCTTCATTAAATGCCGCTCACCCCTCCAGGTTGCGGAGAGCCATAACCCAACCTGTGCCGGCCCCGGCAGCATCCGGCGCTGACGGTATTCCAAGGAAAAGCGTGTGGTGCGTGGGGCTGGGAGAGCTGCCTTGGCCCCGCAGCCCCCACCTCCTGCCCGGAGCGGAGGTCCTCAATTCCCTCGCCCCGCTGTCCCGGCTTGCAGCGCCGCAAATCTTATTAATGCACATAAAAATATCCATAATTAAGCTGGGCATCTGATGCCAAGGAAGATGAAAGCAGTAAATCCCAGGCAGAGGGAGGGGGAGGCAGCTGGATGGAGCCGTGCTCAGGGTCACTACTTACCCCTACCCCTGCCACACCCCCCCCCCCAAGGGCACAGACAGCCCCTTGGGGGTCCCTGGCACCCGAAATCTGCCTGCAGACATCTGGAAGGTGTTTGCATGTGAAACGTGGTGCCCCATAGGAGCAAAAGCGAGCCGCGGAGAAATAGTGGCTGCGAGTGCCTTGGCCAGCGTGAAAAAGCCGGGGGTGACAGGTAGCGATCAGGCGGGGAGAGGATGCTCCTGACATCAGGCTGGGAGGAGAGCGATGCTATAAATACGCCTGCTGACACAGCAGGCAGGGCTCGCAGCGCAAGAGAGAGACAATAAAAATAATCAAGGGACTTGGGGATATTGCCGGGGACCTGGGGGGCGAGTCATGACGGCGGAGCTCTGGACATCTCCTGCGATGTTTTCCCGGGGGTCTGTCCCCGCCGCGTGCGCGCTCCGACGTCTCACGCCGGGCTCGCACCTTCTGCCGCAGCCTTTCCCGCGGCGGGGATGCCCATCTGAGCTCTCTCCGGCTGACGAAACGTGGGGGGTTTCTTCGCTGCTCTTCCCAGCCCGACAGCCCCGGCAGCGTTCGCCTCCCGGTGCCAGGCTGCCGGGGAGGTGGGAGGGCTGCCAGACGCGCGGGGGGAGCAGCAAGCATCCGCGGCTGCACGGGATGGGGACCGCTCGCCAGAGGATGCAGAAACATCTGGCGCACACCTGCAGCAAAGCCTCTCCTCTCCCACCCCTCCCAGTCCCCCCTTGCACCGGCAGCAAAGGACCCTGCATCCCACCCTACTTGCACCCCAGATGTGACAAGGGGAATGTCCCGCTACCTCCGCTCTGCTCAGGGCAGAGGGAAGGCAGAGCCGCCCCTGAAGAAGGCAGCAGCCCCCCGACACCCCCCGCCTGCCACCGCCACGGCTTTCCGAATGGAGCAATTTCTCCTTTCCTGCCGTGGGAATCGCGGCGGAGCCGCGCTGTGCCGGCAGTTAGAAATATCCGGTGATGGCAGTGGGCTTGCTGAGATTTCTTTGTGCTTTCCACCTTCTGCTTTGATTTTTCCCTCTGTTGCCTCTTCCCCCCACCTCGGTCACGCCGTTTCGGCCCCCCTGCCCTCCCTCGTACCGCAGAGAAAGGCAGACATCCCTTGTGCTGAGTCTCTGGTTTCCTCTCTGCCGTCCCTCCGCTCGCTTTTATCCCCATCTCCGCTTCTTTCCCAAGATTTAAATTAGCCTAACAGTTCAGAAAGCCACCCAGCTGCTATTTCAAGCTCCCAGTGCCCAGCTGAACCTTGCAGAGGTTCATCTCCGGCGGAGGGAGGAGCAGGCAGTGCTGCTTTAGAAGAAGGTGTGTTTGGGGGCAAAGATTGGAGGATACCCTTTTAAATGACACCGGATTCTGGGATTGCGCCTGCAGAGGTGCCCTGAGCATCGTTTGCACTTCAGCAAAGCCATTCTCGTCCCCAAGAAATCAGGAGAGGGGACAGGGAAGAGCTGGCATTCCCGAAATTTCAGATGGCTCACGGCACGGAGCACCCTGGCACAGCCGCTCTGCTCCCCTGCCCTCGGCGCTGCCGCGTTGTGGCTATCAGCAGCTTCACTGGGGTCTTTGGTGGCCAACCCCAGGGCTCCAGGCTCCGTCTCCAGCCCAGCCGCCGCGTGCTGGACCCTTCTCCGGCAGAAGCCGGCAGCGCTGCCCGTGCCCCCTCCCCTTCCCCTTGTACCCTTCTTGGCATCTTTGGAGGAGGGTGCACAGAGAGGGTCCCCCCGAGGGGAGAGGGGAACGTGGAGGGGATGTGACACCTCCTGGGACCCTGCTAGTGGCTCGGGGTTAGCCGTGCATCGCCGTCGCTGCCCGTGCCAACAGCCTGGCCGGGCTCCTACATGCTTAGCTCGCCCTTCGTGCCCGGACCGATGCCCGGCCATCTGCCTGCCTGCCAGGCGGCCAAAAGGCTCGGCTGCCAGCGCGCCGGTGCCAGCGCGGAGCCGGGCAGAGGAGGCGGAGGAGGAAAGGGGTGGCCATACACCGAGGCTGAGCCCAGCCCCGCAGCAGCTCCTGCATCCCCCAAGGATGCTGCGCGCGTGCCGCAGGGACGGACCCCTGCCCTGCCTGCAGCCAGGACCCCTCCGGGGCACATCTCCGCTGCCTGCGCTGCCTGCGAGCGCGCTGATATATAGGAATTTAATGCAGTTTCCTGACGTGGGCCCCAGTCCCGCTAATCCACTTGAGCGGCGAAGGCACGGGAAGCGTCAGCCAAGGATGCGGTATCCACGCCAGCGCTCCCTGCCCCAGCGCAGACCACGGCAATTACTCATTTAGCGTCCAGGGAGCGGATGGAAATCTCATTCCCTGGGACGAGGGAGCACGGGGGCAGGAGGGGGCCACCCAGCCTGGGCTCTTGAGCTTTTAGCGAAACTCAATTTGCTTCATTGCCTGATTAGGGCTGAGTGCGCGACACTGGAACCAGCCCTCATTACCCTGCTTTTCCCCACGTCATCCCCAGAGCATCTGAAAAGCCCCTTTGCTCCTCTCTGCCTTTGCCTCCTCCATCCCTGCTCCCTTCATCTGATGGGAACAAGGAGATGCTTCCACACGGAGGGGTCCATCACTCGTGTCCCTGGGCTGATGGGACCGCCAAACCTGCCCCGTGGGGCTGTGGGGCTGGGAGCGCCTGCTCAGACAATAAGGAGAGAGCAGAGTAAAACAAATATGTTCCTTTGCAAGAAAATCCCCCAACCGCTTCCCTTCCAGCTCGGCGTCTCGCTCAGGTGCCGTGGGGCTTTATTAAATGTCAGCTGTAATTTGGGACTGTGGAGGCTGACGAGTGTGTGAGCATGAGACTTGACAGCTCGGTTCCACGCGTCCCGAACGGAGCCGGCTGGGCTGATCGTCCCCTCCGAGCGCCACCAGCCGAATTGCCTGTCCCCATTTGGGTCACCGCAAACTTCCGAAAAACTCATCGAGAGGAGGGGAAGGGCTGCAGCATCCCCGGAGCGGACCGTGGGGCGTGACGACCCAGCATCACTGATGGCACCTTCCAGTTCCCCAACCCTGGGACACCCTCCAGCGCCGGTGGGACTTGTCCCCTGTCCCCAGACACGCTGCCACCCCAACCTCCTCAACGCAGAGGTTGTTTTTCAGGGATAACCTGGCTCCGGCTTGGAAATCCCCGGCAGAGCGGGACCCACTCCTTGCCGCTGCCCGTGCGGGGTGTGTAGGCAGACGCGCTGCCCGCGCGGCAGCTCGCGGCATCGATCGGCGCCGTCAGCGTGCCGGATGGGGCCCCGCGCCGCAGCATTCAATTAGCGGGGAGAATCGTGTCCTCCCTGAACTATCGCTTTCTCTCCGGCAGGACAGAGCGGGGAAAGGGGATCGATAGGGCTGATGGCTGTCACCAAGGAGTTCTCGTTAGCGAGAGCCGCAAGAGGAGCGGAGAGGATTGAGCTGCTGGCGGAGCCGGACGGTGATGCTCTCCGGTCCGGCAGGTTCGGGATGTGGTGACCAGCCCGGTGTTTGTTCAGAGGGGGTCAAAGTGAGATTCGGTATCATCTGGGCTCCTTTCCATTCTGTGCCTCCGCAGGTACCGCTTCTTCCCCCCGTGGTGCCCAGGACGTCGGCTGATGGGGAAGCAGGCAGGGGAAGGGGCTGCTTTCCCCAGCAGAGGTTAAAGAGGGAGAATCAGCTGGGAAAGCAGCAGCGAGGGAAAAAATAGCCTCTGCTTTGCGTGTAGCTGTCGGGGTCCATCAGTGTCGGGGTGTTGCAAGGACTCCCGTAGCCGGTGGCTACGAGCTGGCTGCTGTCAGCAGTCCTGCAAACGTGACCCCCAAGGAGACAGCCGGGGGGAGCGCAAGTGGGACTGTCTGTGGCCAGGGTGAGCCCCGATGGCATTGGCGGATTCAGCCCCTGGGGATCAGCTCTTTGCGGGCACCCTTGAGTGGAAAACCCTGGTCAGACACGGCGTTTGAAGGAGGAGGGCGATGCAGGGCTTCCCCAGCAGCAGGAAGCATGCAGCCGGCTGCAGAGGAGCGTTTTGCACGGCGAGGAGCAGGATCACAGAATTACAGAATCTTCTAGATTGGAAAAGACCCATAAGATCATCCAGTCCAATCATTAACCTCACACTGCCAAGCCCACCACTAAACCATGTCCCTCAGCACTACATCTACATGACCCTTAAATACCCCCAGGGATGGGGACTCCCCCACTGCCCTGGGTAACGTGTTCAATGCCTGATGACCCTTTCAGTAAGAAATTCTTCCCAAAATCCAATCTAAACTTCCCTTGGAGCAACTTGAAGCCATTTCCTCTTGTTCTATCACTGTTACTTGACAGAACAGGTCGAGTCCCACCTCTCTGCAACCTCCTTTCAGATAGTTGTAGAGAGCGATGAGGTCTCCCCTCAGCTTCCTCTTCTCAGGCTGAACACCCCCAGTTCCCTCAGCCGCTCCTCGTAAGACGTGTGCTCCAGACCCCTCACCAATGCAGCCTTTCCCTGGGCTCTGGGCACGGATTTACCAGCAAATTATCTGTGCCTGCAGCGAACGTGCCCACCGCGAACCATCCACCCTCGGGCGGCCCCTCGCAGCTGTTCCTTCTCCTCTTGTTAAAAAATAATATAAAATAAAGTCCCGGCTGCAAGGAGGGGGAAAACATGTGTCCTCATCCCCTCGTCCCCTCGGCTGGGCATCACATCCATCCAGGGACGTGTCCTCATCCCCTCATCCCCTCGGCTGGGCATCACATCCATCCAGGGATGTGCCCTCACCCCCTCGTCCCCTCGGCTGGGCATCACATCCATCCAGGGACGTGTCCTCACCCCCTCATCCCCTCGGCTGGGCATCACATCCAGGTGAGGACGTGTCCTCACCCCCTTGTCCCTTTGGCTACGCGTCCCCCTGCCTGCGCACCAGCCGAGGGCAGAAACCCGGCACAAACCTGCGGCCCCTGGGCCACCCTCTCGCTGCCCGCCGAGGTGCTCATGGCTCTTCTCATACCTGTCAGGACTAGAAGAAGACGACGAGCGTTGGAGAGAGCTGCGAGGCTGGTCCTGCCCCCCATGGATTACACCGCTAATGCGTAATCCATCACTTTAACAACCTTGACTCCCATTAATGTGATAACGCCTTGCAGAATTAAAGTCTGGAGTCAGGAGGGTAAGCAAATCCAACTCATATTAATGGGACTTAAACGGAAGGAGGGGAGAAATCCTCCGGTCACATTTATCAATTTCTGTGCAGAAACAAAGCCCAGCTGCCGGGGGTCTCCTCCCCGCCGCTGCCCAGGGGATGCTCGAGCCGCCGGGAGTGGGATCCTCTGGCAGTGGAAGGCAATTTGGGGGAGAGGAGCAGCAACCCGTGTCTGCCATCCACCGCCCATCACCCCAAATGTGCCCGGCCCCCGCCGAAGGCAGCAGAAAGCACCGGAGCCGCTGGCAGCGGCGCAGGCAGCCAGTGCCAGCCCAGCCGCTGCGTTTCTGTAATCGGCTTTGGCGATTAGCGTTGTCATTTCACAAAGGGGCTGAATTTGCCCAGCGCTGTGGCATAATAAAGTTGTTGGGTTTGTTGTGGTGGTGGGGTTTTTTTTGTGGTTTTTGGTTTGGTTTTTTTTTGGTCCTCCAAGCATAAATATTTGCAGGGTTGTATTGGCGCTCGCTCCTCTTCCCTGGCACGGCGGTCCCTCGCAGGTCTCCCTTGGTCCCAAAAAGACCTCTGCCTCCCCTCCTCCTCCCGCCGTGCCTCCCTTCTCCCTCCGACCGAGACCAGCAGCCCATCCGTGGCTGCGCGGCTTCGCTCCAGACAGAGCCCTCTTTGTGCCGCCAGGGCTGCGGGAGGGAAAGCCCCCACAAAGCTGCCGGTGGAAGAGCCGCCTCCGCCATCCCACCCATCTCCCCTTCTCCCAAAGGAGAGCGCAACCTCCCCTTGCCCCCAGAACCCGGGCTGGCCGGCGCGGTGCTTCCTGTGCCGAGCCCCCGATTTAGGGAGCTGCCGGTGACACGGGCTATAAATCCCCCTGGAATAAATCCTAAATGAGAGCCCGGGTAGCTGGGCTGCTCCTGATAACTCTGGAGCGGGGATGCACCAGAATCAGTGTCTGCAGTGGGATTAACCCTACGGGACGCCGATGCTCGTGGCCCCTGCCCGGTCCCTCCGTCAGGTGGCTGCGGTGGCTGTGCTAATAAATATACTGCTTTAGCCCAGCTAATTAGAGGTGGGCGCACTCCCACCAGATCCCACGGTCCCCTGGCGCTGGATGGGATGAGCTGTGGCTGGGGACAGGGACAGGGACGGGACACGCAGAGTTCTGGAGGGGTTGGGATGGGGTTGGCTGGACATCACCCCCGGGAGCAGGGGGGGAGAGCGGTCCCACAGGGCTCCTGCACCACCCAAAGCGGGTTGGGAAGCCCAAAGCGGCCTCTGCTAAAAGCAGCCGCAGCCTCTGGGGCGGGGGGAGGCCCTGAGGGTCTCTGGTGGCCTCTGTGCACCTCAAGGAACCGAAACGCAGGGACAAACCAGGCTTGAGGCTGTGCCTCTCCCTCCTGGGAGCAGCTGTGGGGACAAAAGTCCTCAGCGGTCCCCTCGATGGGGGCAGAGCCATCCTCCCCCTCCGACGCAGCCTCGAGCCCGGGAAGGCAGGAGAGGGAGAGAGCGGTGAGGCTGAAGAGCGGAGAGAAGAGAGGAGAGCAGTTCCCTCTTCTGGCCGAGGAAATCCTTTCCCTCTGCTCGGCTCCGACATGGCATTAAAGCGGGTATGAACGCCGGGATTTGCCTTCCTGAGGAAGAGGCCGGAGTGCCCGGCCGTGGGGCTGAAGCAGCTATCGCTGTTCCTGCCGCCGGCATCCCATCGCCGGGATCCCACCTCGGGCGCGGGCAGGGGATAAGCACGGGCACAAAGGGGAGAGAGAGGAACGGCGGCTTCTTTGCGGCAGGATTGGCGCTTTTGGGTAAGCTCACTGCAGGAAGACAAGTGTAACGCCCAGCGCAACGAGCCGCTTCGAGACCTGACAAAATGAAAGCGATGCCGGGCAGCTAAGGACACCACTTTTCACCGCTGTCTCCGTTTAGGATCTGTGAAAGAACAGTAACATCCTGCTAAGCCAGAGTCTAGGTGATTTTTGGGTTTGTTGTTGTTGTTGTGTTTTTTTTTAAAAAAAAAAAAAAAAGAAAGAGAAGGCAAGCCAGGGAGAGCAAAGAGCAGGAAAAGAATAGGACAGGGAAGGATGTTCTCAAATGGGAAGCCTCACTAACGCGTATTGCTCTGGTCTGATTGTTTGTCCTACCCCCCCTTTCTCTCTGTCCGAACCTTTACTCAAAGAGCAGCGCGACCCTGCGCGTGGTTTGCCGAGGCGATGTGCCAGCCGCGTTCTGGAAGCCCCTCGCTCCAGAGAGAGGAGGAGAACAGGGGGAGGCTCAGCGCGGTGCCCCCCCCAAACCCCCTGGGGCAGAGCACACGCTGCCTATGGGGCTTAGCAAAGACGGGGGCTGTGCCCCCCGCTCCCCTCCTGCTCCCGGGGGCCCTTATTGCCTTGAGGCGAACGGAGCGGAGCATCCTCCCCCCATGCTGCTCATGACCTTCATGGGTCTGGGACCAGGACCCCCCAGTGCTGGCGCTTGTAGGGCCCTGACCCCAAGTTGGGGACGCAGAGAGGGGGTGAGAGGCTCCACCACGTCACGCATGGCTAGAAGGAGGAGGAGGAGGAGGAGGAGGAGGAGGAGGCACCATGCCTCTGCAGTGGGGACCCTGCCTGCTCGCAAGGCCCTGGGGGGCAGCAGAGGGGTCGGGGTGATGGTGACCCCCCCTTCCCAGCGCCGGGTGGGGGGCAGTGGGGCTGAGCCCGGGAAGCCGGGCTGCCTGCCGAGCCTCAGCCGTGAATGAATAATCCCCCCCAGCTGGGGGTGGGTGTGTGTGAGTGTGTGCACATGTACGTGTGTGTGCGTGTGCAATTCCTCCCACCGCCCCCCCCCCCCGGCAGCGGGGAGCGCAGATCAGCTGGTAGGTCCCCGTTTGGGTGGGCTCCCCTGCTTCCCCCCTTCACCCCCCCGGAACTGGGGGCATTTCACCCACGCGGGGACGAGGCACCCACGTCCCTGTGGCCCTGTGGGTCCCCCTCTCCCATCCCCATGGTGGGAGAAGAGCGGTGGGGGGGGCTGCTCCCAGTGGGCTGGGGGGGGGGGAGCCTTTGGGGCGCCCCGGGGGTCCCCCATTG